>PVLD010009021.1:0-57473 GCA_004027595.1 Dinomys branickii
TTTCTGAGCAGGCATCCAGGCTCAAAGATGAAGTTCAAGGACACTGATTTACTTAGCGCGGAGTCTCACAGGGTTTTGTCAATAGTACAATTGACAGTTGATGGGTCTAATCAGCCGCAGGCTGGGCCAGGCCAGCGATGGAGCCCAGAAGCCCAGGCAGCTCCACCACGGGTGTCCTGGAATGGAGGAGAAACGGCCTCGGGATTGACGCAGCAGATTGGGCACAGAACCAAGAAGGTGCCAGCTCTGCCACATGGGGCAGGGGCACAGCCAAGGACTGGGGTTGGGGGAGGGCTGGGGGAGCACAGCTCATAGCGGAAGAGCCACGCCCTGTGTGCTACAGGGTTTCTGTCAGGCTCTTTCCTGCTCAGGTCAGCCTGACTGCAGGGCCTGGGGTCTGAGTGACAAACTGCCCCCAAAGCTCTCAGAGGACAGGTCACCAACTCACTTTCCGCCCGGCATTCAGTGCCTGTGTAGAGTATGCTTTGCTCGCCATTCATTGGGCTAAGGGCCAGGGATATTGCTCAATGGCATAAGTGCTTGCCTGGCAAGCCTGAGGTCATGAGTTCAATTCCCGGTACAACAAAAACAAAAGCTTTCATTCATTGGGTTGAATTGAAAAGGGATGACTGCCAGGTGTGGTAGTGCACGCCTGTAATCCCAGCACTCCAGAGGCTGAGGCAGGAGGATCATTGCGAGTTCGAGGCCGGCCTGTGCTACAAAGTGAGTTCAAGACCAGCCTGAACTGCATAGTGAGACCTTGTCTCAAAAAGACAAAAAGAAAAACAAAAGGAAAAGGGATGACTGTTTCTACCACCCCCCCCATGACACCACTAGTCTTTCTGTCTTCCTGGGTGACATTTTTTTGTTTCCTGGGCCTTACACTCTTCAACAGAAAAAGCCTGGGTTTCTCTTCAAATACCAAAACTCTGGGGCTGATTAGACAGACGATCTGATCTCATTAATCATCTGGACGCATTTCTCTGTGAAAGGTTCATGGTTCAGTTCTAGCAACAGATGACTGGGTGAACTGCCACCCAGGGTCACTTGACTGATGAGGTCACTTTTCAGGCCAGAAGTGTTGAGGAGCAGCAGAGCTCTCAGTGCTATTTTTATTTCGTTTTTCTTCTTCTCTCTTCCAGGTTCAGATAGCACTGGGTTACCATGGTTCAACGTCCAAACTTTTGAATTTCTGATTGGTCTAAAAGTGATAGGCACTCAACAGAAATTGCCCTTGGATGCTGAATTAGGACCTTTTCCCAAACTCCAATATGCAGTATGATCCTCTCTTGACACTGGGCTGCAAGCCACCAGCACAGCTCCCTTCCCTACCAGCCTCAGGACCGCTAGAGGAAACCACCAGTACTCTTTAGTGTGTTGCTAAGCCAGGCATGCTATAGGGTAGGTGCATTAATGTGTTTTCCATTTAGGACATTTTCCATTTATGATGGGTTTAATCAGGAGATAACTCCATTATAAGCCAGGGAGTGTTTGAAAAACATATATGTTTTGTTCCCTCCCACATACCAGTGCCCAGGGGTCTTGAGAGCTGAGTATCTTAGTCACATGCCCATTGCTAAGACAAAATACCCAAAGCCCACAATTTAAAGGGAGGGAGGGTTATCTGGCTCACAGCTTTCAGAGGGTTTGGTCCATAGTCTGCTGGCTCCAAGGCAGAAACAGCATCATAGAAGGGCTGGCAGAGGAAATGCACGTACTTCATGGCAGCCAAGAAGCAGAGAGAGAAAGGGACAGCCAGGGACAAGAATATACTTCTGGGTCAGGCCCCTAGTGAGCACCTCCAACCAGGCCCTACCTGAACCCATGAACTCAGCCATAGGTGAGTCCCTGGTGAGGATGGCATACCATGATCCAATCACCTCCACACACAGGAGACTTTTGAGGGACATTTTAGATTGGAACCATGAGGACCGGGGTGGTGAGGGACAGATGGGTGGGCCCAGCTGCATAGCTGATAGTGTCTGTGTTGGGTCTTCCTGGAGTGCCCCCAGCCCTGACATGGTTCCGAGAAGCTGGCTGCAGTCCTAGCACTCCTGTGGGGGTGAGGCAGGGATGCCGAGCACCAGAGAAAGGTCCACGTTATCCAGTGAGCAGTGCCCCTCCGCTAATGGGGAGCGGAAAGAAGGCAGCCAGTTCCACTTTGGAGCTTCTTAGGGTATTTCTTAAAATGTGCAAATGGCAAAACAAGGTTTACAAGATTATAGTATATTTTAGTGTTTGCCATTTAAATTAAAAGTACAAGATGGATATTCTTTTTTTTTCTCTCCTGTAGGCTCAGCTTTGGATGTCAACTTACAACCCATTTGCAGATAGCACAAAAGTCCAGATTCAAAGCCATTTCTGGGGCTGGGGATATAGCTCAGTGGAATAAGCACCTGCCTAGCAAGCGCAGGGTCCTGAGTTTGATCCCCAGTACTGCCAAAAAAAAAAAAAAGCCATTTCTGTTCTGTTTTTGTGTTTTGTTCTGTTTGAGACAGGGTCTGACTGTGTAGTCCAGGCTGGTCTTGAAGTCACTATGAAGCCCAAGGGGCCTCGAACTCACAGCAGGCTTTCTGTCTGTCTGCCGAGTGCTGAGATTACAGTTGTGTGCCCACCCCACACGGCTTGATGTCTATGCATGGCTTCCTCACGGTGCCCTCAGTTGGGAGCTTCCAAATGCAGGAGGGGGCTCACCCATAACCACAGGGGAAGAAGTCCCCAGGAGACTCCTTGCCAGACCCGTGATAAGTGCCTCTAATGCTGGTGTGGGGAGTGGGAGGGGCCCTTGTGTCCAAACAGGAAGTGCATGATCTGATTTCCACTGTGATAACTTGAGGAACTGCAAGTACTCATTTAAAAAACTATAACAGCCAGAGACCTAACCTGAAATACAAATATCACATGCCAGGTGTGATGGTGCATGCCTATAATTCCAGCTAGTTGGGAGGCTGAGGCAGCAGTATCACAAGTTCAAGTTTATCTTGAAATAAACACCAAAAAGGCTGGGGATGTAGTTCCATGGTAGAGCACTTGCCTGGCAAGCACAAGATCCAGAGTTCAATCTCCAGGATCACAAAACAGATGAATCTCTATCTCCTGTACAAGGTTTCAGCTTTAGGAACAATGGTCAGAGGGTGGGCAAGTGCTCGTCTCTTCTAGAAGAAAACCCAAGCCCCATGACCCCTTCGGTGCCCTGGGGCAGTGGATCTGGTTCCTGTCTCAGAAGCCAAGGATGGTGGGAAATGTCAAGGGGTGGCGGTGACAGGGAGTGGCTGAGGTAGAAACCTCCCAGCTCAACCACCTAGAAGGTATGGATGTGCAAAATGTGCAAGGGCACCTGCCTTACAGAAAATAAGATAGCAAGGCCCTGTCTCAAAAAGGGAAAAGAAGGAGGAGAAAGAGGAAAAGGAAGAAGAGAGGGAGAGGGAGAGTGAGGGGAGGGGGAGGGGAGGGGAGGGGAGGGGTGAGCAGGGAGATAACAGAACTGACAGTACTGTGAAAGGAAGCAAAACACGTCTTTCTCTCCTTTCTGCCTATTTTTTTGGTTTTTGAGACAGTGTCTCACTATGTCACTATGTAATTGAGGCCAGGTTTGAATGGGCAATCCTCCTGCCTCAGCCTCCTGACTGCTGGGGTTACAGACGTGTGCCACCAGGCCCAGTTCACATTTCTATCTATGAACATATTCCTCTTAGGCAGCTTCTGCCCACCAGAGAAAGGCTGGGGAGACAGCTGGCTAACTCATGTTTATCTTGGGTGTCGCCTCATGAGAGGAAGTGTCAAGGCAGGGCCACTTGTCCAGTAACTGCTGAGCTGCAGAAGCCCCAGTCACAGGACTTCTAATGAGTGTTTCTGAAGGATGTGACCGTCGCCATTCGTTCCTGTGAGAGAGAAGGTTCTAGAACAGAAGACTCTAGCTTTAACCACAGTGCAGAGTTCTCCAACCCCACCACCGAGAACACAGGGCCCTCTGACTCCTTCCTTCCCGTGTGAGAAGTGGTCACCAACCGCTTTGCTTCCTTCAGCACCTAGGATTGTGTAGGCCCTGGGGGTAAAGCAAAGCAGTGACCACAAGGAGCCCTGGACACGCTGAGTCACCCGGCGAACACCAAGCCGCACTCTGCCTCCGGGGCCCTCAAGCTCCTGGGCTGCCTTTCCTCCTCTTCCTTCCCTGCTTTCCCTTCCAGCCTCAGTCCTGTCCGGGGCCTGGTCCTTCCTCCCTTTCGGCAATGAGCTCTCGCTGCACACCGGTAATCCCAGCACTCAGGAGGCTGAGGCAGGAAGATCATTGCAAGTTCGAGTCCAGCCTGGACTAGAAAGTGAGCTCAAGGCCAGACCCTATCTCAGAAAGACCAAACAACCAAGCAATGAGCTCTGCTTGACCCCTGGACTCTGCCTCTGAATGTCCAGAGCGAGCAGCTTCCTCCTCACGTCCTCTCAGCTGCCCTGGGGGTTGGTGTCGCCCACAATGTGCCCCCGCAGGGTGACCAAGGCCTCTCAGTGGTGGGATCCACACTGGCCACTCCCCTCCCTCCCTCCCTCGCTAGCTTTTTTTTTTTTTTTTCCCTCGCTAGCTTTTGACCTCTGCCCAGGAGTGGCTGCCCCTGACCGCCTCCACCCGGAAGCGAAGCCCTGAGGGCCAGCACACTCGCCTTTCTCTAGGCTTAGGACCAGGGGCCTCCTCTGTCTTCCACCCCAGGAGGAGCCACGTCTACCGCTCTCCCTGGCCCAGCTCCACGGTCTCTCCGGCCCTCCCTCTGGGCCGCTGAGCGGGGGGTGGGGGGTGGGGGGGGTGGGGTGCGCAGACCCGAGCCGCAGGTCCCCGGGTCAGCGGTCAGCAGCATCGCTCTCCCTGCAGGCAGCCGCGGGAGGCTGCTGCCCCTTGTCCGGGCGTGCACCCCGGGCACCGGTCAGCCCTCAGGCCGGGACTGCATGCTGGTGTGGGGCACCCGCCCCCACCGCGGGGAGAGCAGCCTTTCCTGTTCCCATGGCGACCGCGCTGGCTGTGCTTAGCGTCCCTGAGGCCCCTTGCAGCCCCATCTCTCCCCAGCCTGAGGACAAGCAGGTCCGCAGGCCGCTCCGAGCCTGGCTACAGCCGCCTGTGCGCGCTCGCCCCATCGGGCCGCAAGGCGTCCACAGCACGCGGGCCTTCCGGGCCCTTAGCCAGCAGGGTGTGACCCTGCGCGAGGCGTGCAGCTCGGTTCCCCCCAGTAGCGCGAGGAGGCTGAGCCACCCCACCCCACAGAGCCGCCAGGAAACCTCTAGCTTGGCTCTTGGCATGAAATATCCCAGTGCCAACTTCTTATCACACCACGCCCGGCGCCCTGACCCGCCCTCCCGCGACTTTGGCCAGGGCGTCTCCACCGGCCCAGCCCACCTTCCGTGTCTCCTAGGAGACATAAACTGTCCCTCGCCTGCTCTCCGGGGGTGCCCGTGCCATGGTCCTCCACCACCAATGACCCGCGGCGCTGGGCTGCTTTGCCTGTCCGCGCCTATCTGCGCCACAGCTGGCTCCGGGAGGGCGGGGGCCACCCCTTTGCTACCTTTGTGCCCTCTGCTTCTGACCTTGGCCAAGACCAGGCGTGTGGGCTCAGGGAATGAACGAACGAATGAATGAATGAACGCGCTGGGGCGCTGGGCAGACGTAATGGTCACTGCGAAACTGTCGTCCACTCTCCCTGAGGGCAGTTACACGTTTCCCCGATCAACTAGCACTATAAAGCCAGGACTGTTCCCAGCTCGGACTCTGCCCCCACGAAGGCTTCGCGTGAACTGCAAGGCTGCAGCGCTCACTCCCGTCACCATGAAGTGCGCTCTTCGAGGCCAAAGCTCCATGATCCGATTTCCCTCCCTGCGCCCCCTCCGCTGTAGGGGAGGAGGCTCCCGCGATCACGGATACCATCGCTGCCCACCACAGCGGGCATCTGGAGGCTGGGGCTTAGTCTTTGTTTGCGATGGGGAGCGCTGGCTCTGTCCTGAAAAGCACCCCACCACCTTGGCGCCCCGGTGGGACTCAGGCGCCCTCGGTATCAGTAGCCTGCCGCAGCTCACGGTAACCCCTCAGCCTAATCCTCCAGCTCTGCAAGGTTCGCAGCCTCCTTTTTGCTATGAAGGGCGCAGCCTTGCTGCAGACCAGGGCTCCCGCCTCTGCACAGAAGAGCTCTCTCTGCCTCTGCGCGGGGGCGGCGCTGTCTGCAGAAGGTCGCTGGAGCAAGGATTACGCGCCTCGCCCAGCTGCCCGCGCCCAGCGGCTCCTCCCTGCCCGCCCTTTGCGCGTCCGAGGTGCTTATCAGCAGCAGGTGCGGCGCTGCGGCACCTCCCGCGGCCCCCTCGCTCCGCTCCCTGCGGCTGGCCCGAGACGCGCTATGGGCTCGGCCTTGGGGGGGGGGGTCCCCGGGAGAACCCCTGGGGAGCTTGGCTGAGTGTGGGGAGCAGGACTGGGAGAGTCCCACTGGAGGCGGAGGAAAGAGGACGGGTTTGCTGAGGGGCAGAGGCCAGAGCTCCCGGGGAGCGGAGGAGGTGAGGGCTGTGTCGAGTGGTAGCAAAACCCCGGCGCGGCGAGAAAGGGAGCACAGGAATGCAAGGCAGGAGGATGATTAGGAGTTCGAGGCCAGCCTGGGCTACAAAGTGAGCTCAGGGCCAGCCTGAACTGCACAGCGAGACCCTGCCTCAAAAAGACAAAGACAAACAAAAGGAATCCAAACGCTTCAGGACCCTGTGCTCTCTGGCTCCTGTCCTCCAATGACCACTGGATTCCTCTCCAGGGACCTGCTTTGTCTCTATTTCTGTCTTCTTTTGGGGAGAATGGAGTGAGACAGGGCCTCGCTTTGTAGCCCAGGCTGGCCTTGAACTCACTATGATTCTCCTGCCTCAGCCTCCTGAGTGCTGGGACCCCAGGTGTGTGCCCCGCGCCTGGCCTGTTTTTCTTTACAGTTCACACTGTTCAGAGTGTCAGCTGTCCTTAACGGGCACTGCAGCGAGTTCCTGGGAATTTCACTTCTCCTTTCTGGCTCAAGTCTCACTCGATTTTTATATACTCATCATTTCCCTGTGCTCTCTGGCCTTCCCTGGCAATTCCACTTTTCTGTTAGAAGAGGGGCTCCAGGAGGCAGGAGCGGTGTCCCACATTCATGGTCCTAGCCCCTCGGAGGCTGAGGCAGGGGGATTGTACTGAGTTCGAGGCCAGCCTGGGCTACATATGAGGTCCTGTCTCAAAAACAAAACAAAACAAAACAAAACAAAAATAGTGAGTCTAAATTTTTTAATTTAAATTTTTAAAAATTATTTTTCTACCAACTTCTTTCATGTTTTAATTAACACACGCTTTCAATACATCATCACATTCATGGCGGGGAGTTGGTACGAACCCCTAACTCCCTTAGTCCTCTTTACTTCCCCTGCCCTTCCCCTCTCCCTCTATCCCTAGGTCCCATTCCTAAGGGCAAAAGGTCTACTTCTTGTTATCTGTTATCTACCTTATTTATTTCTTCTTTTTTTTTTTTTTTTTGTCTCCTTGGGACAGAGTCTCGCTATGCAGTTCAGGCTGGTTTTCAGCTCACTGTGTAGGGCAAGCTGGCCTCAAACTCACAATGATCCTCCTGCCTCAGCCTCCCGAGTGCTGGGATTACAAGCGTGCACCACCGTACTCAGCTATCTACCTTTTATTTGGTCTTTAAATTATTTGTGCTTTGGGGTTCTCATTTTTTCTTTTTTTGGTATCGGGAATAGAACTCAGGACCTTGCACTTGCCAGGCAGGCGCTTGTGCCCTGAACTATATCCCTGGCCCTGGGGTTCTCATTAAGAGAAACCATGCAGTATTTAAGATTGTGTGTCTGATTTACTTCGTACTATGTTGTGGTCTTGGGGCACGTCCAATTTCCCAAAAATGACTCAGGCTGACCCTTCTTTATGGCAGAGTAGTATTCCACTGTGTGTAAATACCACGATGTCTTATCCATGCATCTGCTGATAGACATATAGGCCACCTCCAGGACTCAGCTGTTACGAGTCTCAAGGCTGTGAACAGGGCTGTGCTGGCGTCCCTGTACACGATGTTTTTAACCCTGGTTACTCAGAGGAGGTATATGTGGTGGACTGACAACTGGTAGTCAATTTACAACAGCCGGCTGGACTGAGTAAGCATGGTGCTGGGTGTGGCAGGCCCACCTGGGGACTGTTGCCAGCAGCTTAAGAGGCAGAACAGGAGAAGGAAAAGAGGCTGTTGGGAACTGAGGAGGGCTGTTCGAGCTGGTGGAAGCTGTAAGGAGCTGTTGGTTCTCTTGGAGGAGCTCGTCATGCTGACTTTCCTGCCGAACTTGGCTGTTTTCATCCTCCGAGGAGCTCAGGACCTCATTGGCACTGAGAATGGCTTCAGTTCACTTTGGGGGAGCTCTAGTCCTCACTGAGCATCACTTCCTGGCTCCGGAGGGGAAGATGGTGCACCGCCAGTCTCCTGGAGAAGCTTGTCACATTGGCTTTCCTGATGGGAACTCGGCCTCCCTGGTCACTGGAGGAGCTCGGGACCTCACTGTAGCTGAGGATGGCTGCGGTACCTTTCAGGGGAGCTCCGGTTCTTCCTTTGAGTATCACTTCCTGGCCCCAGTGCATATCCCTCAGCCTGCTAGCACAGGTCCTTCATCCTGCTGGTGCAGACTTGCTACCTTCTACCCTTGGCCTTTGGGCCTTCCCAGCACAGATCCGTGAAACAGGCCTGCCTGAGACATTGTCCTGAGCTCGGGGCCTCTGGTTGGACTCCCCCTATTGTCGTGGGGGCATTCTTACGGGGTTTAGGTGTTCAGCTGGACTCATGCAGGACATTATTGCGGGATCCAGGCCCTCAGCTGGATTCTTTGGTCCTTAGTGTGCGGAGAGATTTCCTGCACTCTCTTGTATATGATTCTCTGGGTGACTATTATAAATGATCTTATAGAGGAGTATTGTTTAAAGGAACAAACGAAACTTCCTTGGTGTACTGATAACTGCATTGCTGTTTGGGAAATAATTCAGAACAAGGCCTGTGAGTGAAAATGAGGTCACATTCTGCTTTAAGATGTAACAAACACAGTTAAGTTTAAAGAAAAAATAAATGATCTTATAAACTATGTGTCCTATATTCTGTTGTTCCCCTTGCACAGTAACCCCAAACCATGACAGTGTAGCTTCCTCAGCTTAGTTTCTTTCTCCTTTTGACTCACCCTTCACTCTCCCTTTTTGCTCTTATCTTCTGTGCATCCCTGGCTGCCTCTGCTTCTCCTCCTACAGAGGCTGTGGACCCACCAGGTCCCTCCTCCTCTCCTGCTCAGCTAGCTGCTCCTTGCTAGGGACCCGAAAGCCCTGTCTCAGGACAGCTGCCTGCAGGTGCCTGGGACCTGTGCTGGATATTACTCCGGGTCCTTGCATTGATTCCAGAGATTGCCTTTGGAAGCATGAATATGGGCTTGGGGTTGGGTGCCATGAGCCCTTTATAGCGTGTGTACAAACCGTAAACCTCAGACACGCCCTGACTCAGTGGAGCCAGCTGTTGGCTATGCCCAGCACAGAACCGGCCCAGCAAGAGCCAGGGAAGCAGCAGAGGCCACAGAAAGTGCCTCGCATGATCAGGTGAAGGGAACCCACTGTGAGTCAGCCCTGTCTCCATGGAAACCTTGGCTGGAGCGGTTGTCATGAGCAGAGCCCAGCCCAAGGAGGGCACCACTCCTGGCCATGGGACCTTATGACTCACTGTCCTAAGGTTTATGGTGCTTTCCTGGGAGACAAAAGGGCATCCGTGGGCAAAGCCTCCGGGTGTCCACAAGGTAATCATTCACCCGGGGCCCCACTCCCCCTTCAGTTTGACATTTTAGGTCAGGTCTCACTAAGTTGCTAAGTTACCCACACTGGGCTCATGCTGGCTTTGCTCTGCCATGCGCTGCTCCCTATCTTTTTGTTTTTGGTACCAGGATTCAAACTCAGGATCTTATGTTTGCCAGGCAGGTGCTGTGCGGCTGAGCTGTATCCCCAGCCCTCCCTATCTTTATGTTATGAGATAAGCGGCTACCTCAGTGAGTACAGGAGTCCTGCTGGAACCGGACAATGCCCGGTGTGTTCTCCATCGTGTACAGGAGCAGTCCCTGCAGGGGTTCTTTGGTTTTCCAGACAGGTTATAGTCAGCACTTCGGAGTCTGTGCTCAGGCATGCAGGGACCTGGGGAAGTAAAGCGCTTTCCTGGTCTTAGCCCATAGAGTCGCAGTAATAAAAACCACAGGCCGGGGCCTTTGCACAAGGAATTCATTTCTCATGGTCTGGCACTTGGCGAGGACCTATTTCCTGGCCCCCTCGGGTGGCTTCTCCCTGTGTTCTCGCAAGGTGGGAAGGACAAGGACCGGGTCTCGGGCCTGTCTTCTAAGGCCACCCATCCGTTCGTGAAGGGTCTGCCCCCCACCTCCCGGCCTCCCAAAGCCCTATGTGCCGGGGTGACAACTTCAGCAAAACCTATTTCTCTTAACCAAAGCTGAAGGCGAAGTGAGAGGAGGACATGGCTGGTGGCATTTCCTGAGGAAGATGCACTGCAGCGTCTCCGCACAGCTGCTTGCTGCCTGCGGGATGACTTCCGGGTCAGATCCCTTGGTCTGAGGAAAGCTCTCTCCATTCATCCACCAGTTAGTTACCTGGGGAACTGACACCGGAGAGGTTTCTGTTTGCTTCCAGCTTTGCTTTTACTAACTGAACTCCCCCTTGTTACATGTTTTGTTTATTTCTTCACCATGGTGTCTGGGCGGGAGCCGGGCCCTGTGCATGCGGGGCAGGTGCTGTCCACCAAGCTCTCCGCCCAGCCCTGTGTTCCACCGTCCTGGAGTCACCAAGCAGGAGCAAAAGCCCGGAGAACGAGCAAACCCCTGAGCCCGCTCCACTGCCTGCTGCGCACTTCACTTCCGTTGGTCCAGAGCCTACTCTGGGCCACACGCCCCAGACACTAGCCATGGGGATAGAGGGCTGGGAAGCAAGCAGAGGTCAGGGGGACACACAGGGCACTAGCCTGGCCCAGAGGTGACAGATGCCATGGCAGAAGGGACAGTCTAACAGGAGCGGCAGCATGAGGCACCTGGAGTCTCGGGGGGCAGGGCGAGGGGGACGCTGGAGGGACAGCTGCTAGAGGGGAGAGCTAGTCTCAAGCGAGGAGGTGGGAGAGCAGCGCTAGGTCCCCAGGGAAAGCATTGCTTCCGCCTCCACCTGCCCTGCACCCCAGGTGGCTGCATCCGAGATACGTCCTTCCTTCTCCAAGGCTGCAGGTCGCTGATGCCCTGCACTGTGGTCCTGCCCATTTCCTTTCCGAGCCAGCCGAGCTACCTGGTCTCCTGAACCTGCCGGCTTGCCCAGCTCCGACCCTTCTGTCCACTGCCTTCCGGCTCCTCTCAGCCTGCTGAATGGTGGCGATTCCTGCTCTGGAGGTTGAGTCTTAGACCCCGACACACTCTCAACCTGATCTCTGTGATGAGCTTGGTCATCATTAACACTCCATCCCTAAAATCTTTACTTTCTCGTCCTGGAGATGGGAATAAAAAGAATACCCCACACACAACCTGAACAAGTTCTTGATGAATATTATCTGTTGTGGTTGTTATCCGAACTTTAAAGAAAACATTTTATGGCCAGACGTGGTGGTGCACTCCTGTAATCCCAGCACTTGGGAGGCTGAGGAAGGAGGATCGCTGTGGATCCAGCCCCCGGTCCACACTGGTCGCAGGTGAGTTTGAGGCCAGCCTGGGCTATATAGTGAGAGCCTGTCTCAAAAAAAAAAAAAATAAAAACTAAACCCATCCTACGTAATTAGAATTAAGGTGTGTTGTGCACATGGACAAACTCCCCACGAGGAATGTAATCATTATGTACTGCAAAGGTGCACTAATAAAAATAAAAACAAGAAAAAATCCCATCTTGGACACTCTTCATGATTTCACTGTCTTTATCCAGCTACATGCCGTCAAATAAATATCAACTGTCAACCCCTGGCACAACCACACTCTGTTCCGGTTTTGTCTCCAACAAAGGTACTCTGAGTTTAAGGTTCCCTGTTTTGTAGGACTCTCCTTCAATCTCTTCTTTTTCCTTTTTTGAGACAGCGTCTCCTTAGTTGTCCAGTGGCCTTGCACTGCCTGCTTCAGCCTCTCCGGTGCTAAGAATCCCCGAGTCTTGCAGAAGACAGATTTCCTGGGAAGTAACTCAGTAGTTCAGTCCTTCAGGAAACAGATTTTTTTTTTTTGAGAACTTACTGTGAGCCTGAGAACCAATTATGCGCCACATTGGAGGACATGGAGGTTGCCAGGGAGGCAAAAACTGAACGGAGGGTTCTCAGCGCCGGTCAGAACCGGTGTTGGGGCAGGGGTAGGGGCAGAGGCAGGGCTGGGTGAGGGTTAGGACCACGGCCAGGGGAATCTGGAGGGAAGGCTGTGGACTAGACTAGGAGTCCCAGCAGCCGGAGGCCAGAGGCCGAAGCAGCGCAGAGCAGTCGGTCGCAGGCTGAGCCGCAGGCTCCTAGGGCCTGCCCTCATCGTGGGTGTGGGCGGCCGCCTTCCCGGCCCCAGCCGTCCCTGGGCGTGGCCGGGTGTGGTCAGTGACGCCCCGGGGAGGGCGCAGGGCCGGGTACTTCAGGTGGCGCCGCCCGCCGACGGCACCAGCTCCAGGAGCAGCAGCACTCACAGTGAGGTGAGTGGAACCGGGGCGGGGAGGGTCCAGCCGCGGGTGTGGACGGTCCGGCTCGCTGCGGCTGGGTGTCCGAGCCCAGTCCAGTCCCGGCTCGCAGGGCGCCACCTGCGGACCCTGCCCCGGCCCGGCCGCTGGGGAGCCGCTGCCCCCTCGTCCCGCTGACGCCGGGCAGCGGCTGTGGCCGGGGCTGAACTACTGACCGCAGCCCTGCGGGACGCGACACGAGCGCGGACACGGGGGCGAGGCCGGGCCGGCGCGCCGAGGCCCGGTCCACACCGGAGCATCTGGGAGGTGACTCGGGCGCCGGCGCTCGGGCGGTGCGGCTTGGGGGACAGCGGACGGAGTCGGCTCGCTAATTCCCGGGGAAACCTCCCGGCTGAGGTGCACCCCTCAGAGCCGCCCGACTGCGTAGACGCTCTGCGCCCGAATTGTTCGCTTCCGTGACAAACTTAATAACGAGCCTTTCTTTTCTGCACCAACAACCTCCATTCATCTCCCCGGCGCTCAGAACGGAGCCCAGGGACGCTCTACCGCTGAGGCACACCCTCGCCAACTTCTATTTCGAGACCGGGCCTCATAGAGTCGCCCAGGCTGGGCTCCCACAGGTGATCCTCCTGCCTCAGCCTCCGCAGGTGTGCACCCCCACATGGAGCCAGTACCGACTCAATGCGTTCCAGGCAGGGCCTTTCCAAGGACGTGACGCCCTTGCCCTTTGGCGGACTGGAGCTGTAGGAGATAACGAGGGGGCTTTGCTTGGTGGATTGGCCCCCGACATGTGCCCTGGTGGTCTCGCCGGGTGCGGGGTCCTTCGGCAGCTTGCGCGTCGCACAGGCGCTTGCTAAAGACTCCAGCGCGGCCCCTGCCGCCACCATGAGTAATCCGAGGGGCACCTGTTTGCCCTGCCAGCGAGGCCCCAGCTTTCCCCGCAGCAGGCCCGGTATGCAGAGGGGGGCTCTTAAGACCCGAAACTCTGCGGAGTCGCGCTCGGTGGCCTCGCTCGCCTATGGCCCCGGGGACAGCAGGGAGCTCTGCGTGCCGGCACCCGCGGGGTTCTGACCCGGTTCTGTGCGGGCAGCTGAAGACCCGCCGGCCCGGGGCTGCCGGCTTCCAGTTCGCTGCGGGCTGAGGCTCACGGCTTCCCTTGACTGCTCCCAAGGGGAAATCGGTAACGGAGGAGCACGAAGTGCCTTTTCCTTCCTGGCTCCCCGGGGGGCGGGGGAGAAGAGGGAGGGGAAGCGGGAGAGGCCCTAGGAGAGGACGGGCTCTTCTCTCGGCTCGCTTGGCGTCTCTCTGCCCCTCCCCGCCAGGCTGGAGGGAGAGCAACCCGTCCGGGTTCCGGGTGAGGAATGTGGGGGCTCCCGGGGCCCCAGGAAGTACCCCAAGGCCGGATCGTTTATGAGCAGGGATTTCACAAGCGTGGAACCCCGGGCGCCTGCAGCTGGCTAATTGCTAGGTGGGCGGACAGGGCAGAGGGCGGCACAGAGCGCTCTAGCGAAGGGAGGCGCTGCCCGGCCGCGCCCGAGCGCAGGGCTGCAGCCGGCGGGCTCGTGCTGAAATCCCTTGTCCAGAGCAGCGCGGAGGAACTGCTTGCCAGGGAGACCCTCTCTTTCCTTTTTTCTTCCGCTCTTTTCTTTCTCTCTCTCTTCGCTCTCTCTCTCTCTCTTCGCGCTCTCTCTCTCTCTCTCTCTCTCTCTCTCTCTCTCTTTCTCTCTTTCTCTCTTTCTCTCTTTCTCTCTTTCTCTCTTCTTTCTTTCTCTTGCTCTCTTCCTTCTCCTGGCTCTTCAAAATTCTCTGATTCTGGCAGAATTCTGGAAGAGCCAGGCTGGAGTTCACTTCTGTACTATCTATAGAGAGGAAAGATTTCTCATCTCATTCCGTCTCTGTAAACTCCATCTTAAAAACAAACCAAGCAAATAACAACAACAACAACAAAAGCCAGGAACAAACAGAACACATCCAGGTAAGTGAGGAAGATGTTTATATGAGTAGCTCTCCCAGCCCAGGGCCCACAGTGCTGAGGTTGCTAACCTGGCCAGAACACGGGTTATAAACGCAGCTCTCAACCTGGGCACGGTGGTGCACTCCTGTAGTCTCAGCACTTGGGAAGCTGAGGCAGGAGGATCATGAAGAGTTCAAGGCGAGGCTGAACTATATAGCGATACCCTGTCTCAAAGCAAAGCAAACACGAAAACAGAGAGATTTCATGGTCGGCTGTTGACATACACCAAATAACCCACACCCAGTTTTTGGAAAAGTACACTGGGTTGGGTAAAATGTGGTTATAAATAGCAAAGTGCGGAGTGAAATGGCATCCCCTCTGGGGGGATGAGTCACTCAGTTTCTGGACAAAAACACGATTTTTAAATTTGTTTAGTGCTCCAGCGTATGGTGGAGTCCTAGATGAATAAGCTAGAGGCTTGATTTCTCAGCATGTGTGGGGTTTTATTTTAGTTTAGCTTAATTTTTGAGACAGGGTCTCACCGTATTTCAGGCTGGTCCTGAACTCACTATGTGGCCAGGCTGGCCTCAGACTTGTGGCTATTTTCCTGTCTCAGCCTCCTGAGTGGTGGGATTACAGGTGTGCACCACCACACCTGGCCTGGGATTTTAAGTTAGTACAGCATGGACTCGAGTCTCCAGTTTTGGGCTCTGCTCCCGGGTGCTGGGATGACTTTGGGCCACTATGTCAGCTCTGTGGGCCTGTTTCCTCCCTTACTGTGGGAATATTAATTTCCTCAGGTCTCTGTTGCGGTGCCCAGGGCTAGCGTGGGCGGGGCAGTTCGGAGGTGGTGGGGATGCCTGCGTCTCGGTTGCACTGGCCTGGGCTGGTCAGGAGCAGAGGTTGAGCTGTGCGAGTTTCTGCCGCAGTCCTCCCCTCACTGTCCCTGCACCTGATCCTGATGCAGCGTCAGCGAGGGGGACAGGCAGCTGGTGTCAGCAGCTGGAACTGCCTGGTCAATCAGGTTTTACTGACCTGGGCAGGGACATCCCCAGGTCTCAGCCCCGCGTTGTCTTGTACGGGTGGTGGCAGGGGCCATGTGTGAGGACACTTAGGGTTGTCGCTGGTTGCTGTGCTGCGGGCTCCCGAGGGGCCAAAGCTGGGGATACCACCAAACAGCCCGTAATGCACAGGCCGGTGCTGCCACCCAGTGCCCCACCTGAAGTGACATGGGACAGAGGCAGAGAGCAGGCCCCCACGCATTGGGGCTGGGTGTGCTGCCACGCACCTGTGATCCCACCGACTCAGCAGGCTGAGGCAGGAGGATCACTGCAAGTTTGAGGGCAGCCTGTGCTACATATTGAGGCCTTGTCTGAAAAACACAAAAGAAGGCTGGGGATATAGCTCAGTGGCACAAGCACCTGCCTGGCAAACGTAAGGTCCTGGGTTCAATTCCTGGTACCACCCACACGAATAAAAACATAAAAGAGAAGTCAAAGACATTCCCTAGGTTACTGCATTCCCACTGGCACCCAGACAGAGAGCACTTGGCAGGGCAAGGCGGAGGAGCCCTCCCTTTTGCTCTCAAAGGTCAAGCATGATGGAACTGAGGCATAGTCAGCTGAGGGGCCCTGTGGCTTGTCTGGCTGCGAGGATCTCCATCTCCTGGAAGGGGGCTCCAGAAGGGGCCGAGAATGCCCAGGTTAAGAGAGGTGTGAAAAAAATAACATTTATTATATGTCTGATGGCGAGGTGTGAGAATGGCTGGTGTGCATGAAGGAAGCACATCAGGTTCTTGGAGGAGTTCTGCTAAGTCAACATTGTATACTTTTAGGCCCAGCATAGTGGTGTACACATAAAGCCCTTGGGAGGCTGAGGCAGGAGGATCACTATGAGTTCAAAGCCAGTCTGGGCTACATAGCAGAACCTTGTTTCAAAAAGCAAAACTGTACCTTGTTAGGACCTATCAAGTAGTCACCATTTATTGGATCCTTGGGGAAAACGTCATTTCTTAAAATGATGGAGTAAAGACAGCACAGCTCTTCCTTTAGGGCCCGGGAGGTAGGCTGCGGGGAGCAGAGTCACTCTGGGCTGAGTAGCCTGGCCTGACAGGGTCCCCACCCCTTGGAAGTGTTTTGGGGTTGTGTACCATTGACTCAGCCTGCACCTGCGGCTGACAAGGGCTGAGTGCTTCTGAAGCGACCATTTGCACAAATAGGGGAGCCCCCTGCAGGAGCGCTCGGTAACCCCTCTCTCTTCTCCCCTCAGGAGGATGTCGGACGGCTTCTCGGTGAGTGTTCCCTGTCTCTCTGACCGCACTGACCTGCACCAGGGGAAGCTTGCGAGCCTTGCCCTCCCCTCGACCGCACTGACCTGCACCAGGGGAAGCTTGCGAGCCTTGCCCTCCCCTCTCCGTCCTGCTCTCGGCCTCCCTGGTTCGGCCTCCCCAGTCCAGCGTGGTCTTTGGGCTGCAGCCCTCTTTCCCAGCAGCAGTTGTGGGATGGAACCAGGCAATAGCAGCCTCTCACCCTGCTGCGGGCACAGTCAGCACCCAGAAGAAATTTGTGGCCTGTGGGTGGAGCAGAGCCAGCTTAGTTCAGGAGAAGGTAAAAAACCCCACAAGCAGGGTCCCACGGTCTAACTTTATTTTCTTTTTGCTTTTTGAGACAGGGTCTCACTATGTAGTTCAGGTGAGCCTTGGACTCACCATGGAACTCAAGGTGATCCGCCTGCCTCAGCCTCCCAAGTGCTAGGATCACAGGCATGTGCCACCACACCTGGCTCCAGCCTAATTTCAGTCTTTGGAACTCGAAACCATTGTTAGGTGGGACAAAGCTGTGCTTTTTTTTTTTTTTTTTTTTTTTTTGGGACCGGGGATCGAACTCAGGGCCTTAGTGCTCATCGGCAAGCACTTAGCCCACTGAGCTGTACCTCCAGCCCGAAAGCTGTGCTGTTGTGAATTTCACCCACTCCCTGTCTTTCTCCAGGGGCTACTTAGTTTGAGGGTGCCGGTTTTCCCTTTCTCTATCTTCTGTCCTATGATCGCTGTTGTCTTTCTTTCCAGCTCAACGATGCCTTGTCTGGATCTGGACGGCCGAATCCTCAAGGATGGCCCGGGGCCGGGGGCTACCCAGGGGCTGCCTATCCTGGGGCCTACCCTGGGCAGGCTGCTCCTGGGGCTTACCCTGGGCAGATGCCTCCTGGGGGCTACCCGGGCCAGGCGGCCCCTGGGGCTTATCCCGGCCAGGCACCAGGTGCCTATCCAGGCTCCACCGCACCCGGCTCTTACCCTGGGGCAGCGCCCAGCTCCTACCCTGGGGCTGCGCCCGGAGCCTACCCCAGTGCCAGCCCCTACGGTGCGCCCTCTGGACCACTGGTAAGATGGGGCAGGCTTCCCATGGGCTTGGGGGTCCAGAGCGCATTCAGGGAACCCTGGGCTCGAAGCCTACTCCTAGAACCGCTTCTCAGGGACAGGTCAGGGCATGTGAGTCCAATTTCAGAACACGAGCTTGTGCTGAGCTGTGTTGCATCTTCTAAAGGCAGCAGTAAAGCTGCTTTCGTAGGAACCAAGCTGAGACCGGAACAATGAGGGGAGCGTGGGTTGTTACCAGTGCACACGGAGCAGGGCACCCAGCACGCAGAACTGTCTCCAAGTCCCTTTGTGGAACCTGCTCGCCACCCCAAGATGCTCTCATGTGCCCCGCTTCGCACATGAGGAAGTGGGTAGCGGTCAATGAGATCAGTTGCCTGGGGTCATCAGGGAGCTCAAAGAACCCAGGTAATCTAGTTTTAAAAAACCATCTCGAGATAGCCTTGTGACCTGAGGGTTGAATTTTCAAGCATGTTAAAATGCATATTAGTGAGGGGCTCCTAGGGAAACAGCCCGACCGGACCCCAGCGTGGCTCAGTGCCTTGTGGCTGCGGCAAGTGTCCCAGAAGGGGCCAGCAAGGCCGGTGGGGTCTGAGGCCAGCGGGAGCTCTGCAGATTCCCTTTCATGTGGACACACTGGGAATCTCATGACCCATGTTTTCCTCTCTGGCTTTATTATTTATTCATTCGTTTATTGATCAGTTGTCTTTTTGAGACAGGGTCTCACCATGCAGTTCAGGCTGGTCTTGAACTCACTTATGTAGCCCAGGCTGGCCTGGAACTCCCAACGATCCTCCTGCCTCAGTCTCCAGCTTGGGGGCTTTATTTTTGATTATCATTTGTGTGTCTTGGGGAGCCTGATCTCAGCAGGGTCTGGCAAGGTGACCTGTGAACTGTGATCCACCTTCAGCAACGTCACTGTTTTTCTTTCTCCAAGCAAACGGGTTTCCTGGCTGACGCCTATCCTTGTTCCTTTGCAGACTGTGCCCTATGACCTGCACCTGCCTAGCGGTGTCATGCCACGCATGCTCATAACGATCATGGGCACTGTGAAGCCCAATGCCAACAGGTAAAGAGGGTGAAAGGAGCGACCCCGCATGTTTGTTGATTGGCTCTTGTATAGAGGATGATTTATTGTGCATTTTAATACGATTTTAAAGACTACACATGTAGAATCTTGGCTGTACCATGATGGGGGACCCATCTGTCAGCACAGGTTTCTACATAATTTTTCTAAGTGCTACTGAAGAGCACATGGTGACATTCCTGTATTCTGTATGTTGCTATGCACTTGGTCATTTTGTCTTTGAGGCGGAGGCAGGCAAGGAGTGCTGCTACCCAAGGCGGGCCTGGGCACGCAGTCTGCTGGGCCAGGGCACTCACTTCCAGGGTTTGGTGGTGCCCGAGGCCGCCCGCTGTGCCTGTCCCGGAGCTGGCTCCGGAGCACTGAATGCCCGTCTTGGTCTCCCAGCCTTGCACACAGCAGCCCACTTGAGTCTCAGGAGCCCTGCGGGGACCTGCCACATAGCTCGGCATGAGTCGGGGGCACTTCCTTCCCTGAGAGGCGGAGCTCCCGACCTGATGACTTACACCACGGGGTCCACCCTGCCTTGGCTCCCAGGCCCTGGGGTGGTCACCACCCTTCTCTGCATGGTGCCTGTTCACAGGACACTTGTGTGACACGGAGTGCCCTCTGTCTGTGCCCCGGCCATGTGCCCCCAATACAGTGAATGCACCTGCGACTTGATCTGCCCCTCCTGCTACCCCAGCACAGAGACCATGCAGAGTCCTCGAGCAGTGAGGGCAGTTGCACAGGAAGCCTAGTGCCAGTAGCACAGGAGATGCGGTCTGAGCCTGTGGCAGTTCACCGGTTCTGGCTGACATGGGTGAGGGTATGGTAGTAAACTGAAAAATTGTTGCTTGGTGCTGCATGTTAGGTTTTTTTTCTTTTGGTATTGAGAATCGAACTCAGGATCTCACACTTGCCAGGCAGGTGCTGTGCCACTAAGCTATCTCCTCGGGCTTTTTAAAAAATTGAGACAGGGTCTCATTATGTAGTTCAGGCGGGCCTTGAACTCATGGTGATCCTCCTGCCTCAGCTTCCAGAATGCTGGGATTTCAGGCGTGTGCCACCATGCCTGCCTTACCACATGATAAACTGGGCCCGGTGTATTTCCGGTTGGAACCCTTTCCCTGACTTACGTGCTGTCATTCAGAACGTTGCACTATGCGTTGTGGTGAGATCGGCTCTTGGAAATCTGTGCTCCCTCCGTCATTTTCCTAACTGGTCTTTGGTCCACGACAGACTGGCCCTAGACTTCAAGCAGGGAAATGATGTGGCCTTCCACTTCAACCCGCGCTTCAATGAGAACAACAGGCGGGTCATCGTGTGCAACACCAAGCAGAACAACACCTGGGGGCGCGAGGAGCGGCAGCAGGCCTTCCCCTTTGAGATAGGCAAACAGTTCAAAGTGAGTCGGCACTGCGCCTACTCAGTGCTTATGGGGATTTCTCCTAGGGGCTCGCTCTAAAACCCCACACACTTGGACCATTTTGCTTTGGAGATGGGGGCTAGCCTTGAACTCAAGGACCCTCCTGCCTTAGCCTCCCAAATGCTGGGATTACAGGCGTGTGCCACCATGCCCAGGGAAAGTTCCTTTATTTGGATTTTAATCAGTTCCACAAGTGATAACATTGTGAGTTCTGAAATTAATGGGTATTTCCTTTTTCCCCTCTTCTTTTATTTGTTTTATTTATTTATTGGTGTTTTGAGACAGGGTCTTGCTATGTAGTTCAGGCTGGCCTTGAACTCACAAGAGTCCTCCTGTCTCAGCCTCCTGTGTGGGGATGACAGCCATCGCTCCCGCATCCCTCTGGCACACAGACAGGAATGATACAGATGTATCCTGTGCACTGAGGCGCTTTGCAACAGGAACACAGCGTGCGGCGGCCACGAGAAGGGGCAGACAGGCACCGCTCACATGAGGGCTGTTTGTGTCTTGCAGATCCAGGTGCTGGTGGAACCCGACCACTTCAAGGTGGCGGTCAACGACGCCCACCTGCTGCAGTACAACCACCGGGTGAGGAACTTCACGCAAATCAACAAACTGGGGATTTCTGGCGACATCACCCTTAGCAGCGCATCCTACACTATGATATAATCTGGAAGGGCAGGTGCTTCCGTGAAAAGGCTCGAACCCGAACCTTACCTGTTCAAAGGCTTCAGGTTCACTGCGAGGGAAAAGTTTCACATTTTTGCATCAATATTCTTCTCATCAGTCACTCATTTAATAAATGTCACATTTAATAAATGTCACATGAAGGATCACCTTTTCCATCATTTCATCAGAACAGCTTACTCTCACTAGTGTGCAGTGGAAAAAGAAACATGTATCAATGCTAATACTACCGTAGAGCTTCCTAAGTACCCTACGCTACCAGCCCACTTAAGGAAAGAGAGAGTTGCTCGGTGTGGTGGCGCACGCCCAAAATTCCAGTATTCCTCGGAAGCTGAGGCAGGAAGATCTTTGAGAGTTCAAGATCAGCCTGGGCTACAAAGTGAGCTCAAGGCCAGCCTGAATGCATAACAAGACCTTATCTCAAAAAGACAAAAGAGAGAGAAGGTAGCAGGGCCTGGAACTACACACTTATAATCCTGGCAATCTGGGAGGCTGAGGCAGGAGGATCCCAAGTTTGAGCCTAACCCAGACAACTTAGTGAGATTCAGTCTCAAAAACTGGGCTGAGGATGTGGCTTAATGGAAAGGCCCTGTGTTCAATCCCTCGTACCACCTCCCCCAACCAGAAAAAGTCAATATACACCATCCCCAAATCCTCTATCCCAGTTTCCTCACAAGTGCGAGGAAACACCCTGATTTCCTCACTGGAGGAGGAAGAGGAAATGAGAGGAACAGGAAGTTTACCCCCGGGAACTCCCGTCTGCTTCTGGTTACTTAGCAGGAGGGAACCTGAGAGGGGCGGGGCTGGGGGTATCACTGCAGAGGCCTGCGCGGCCCCAGGTGCTATGGGCCGATCTCTGGGTCTCCTGATGCGGCCAGGCACCTCGGCCACGCCAGGTGATTGCTGCTGCTGCTAACCACACCGTAAACTTTTTTTCAGGCAGGGTCTCATTTGTAGCCCAGGCTGGCCTTGAACTTGCAGCAACCTTCCTGCCTCAGCCTCCAGAGTACTGGGAGCATTGGGATTACCGGGGTGCCTCACCATGCCCAAAGTTGACTCCTCAATAACCCATTTTCTCTCTCCGTAGTTCATTTCTTTCCAATTAGCATTTGATACCAATGAGACTACCTCCATGGCTTGGTTTTTAGGAAATTTTCAGACCTGTAGAGAGAAAATGCACGTCTTAGCTTTCAAAAGTTCGCGATGCCCACTGCCAACTCTTACAGCCATGCCCGCCCCCCCCCACACCAGTGGCCAGCGAGCCAGAGGTTAACCACACTGCAGAGACGGGCTGTGGTCCCAGCCCGCCAGCCTATGGAAGAGGTCATTCCATCCACCATGGTCTCTACAGTCCATCTCCTGCACACTTGGACCTGCAGGTGTCGTGAGCTGGGCTTCCCAGGGAGTGGGAGGTGAAGGGTTGGCAGGGGTGACGTGCGGGCAGCACCAGGGGGACGGGCCGAGTTGGCACAGGTGGGCGAGAGCCTCGGGCTAAGCCAGCAGGGCGTCCGGACTGCAGCAGCGCTGGGAAGGGGTGGGGTACCGAGGGCTGTCGGCCAGCGGCACCTCCTCGGGTCCTAGAAAAGCCTTGGACAGCACCTGTAGATTCCGCATCCAGCTCTCTATACTGGCTCCTCTATTCAGGACTACATGGAAGAGCATGGCTTTGTGGGAAAAAAATGGTCTTGGCTTATTTAAAATTACTGGAATTCTGAGCCTGATTCCTTTGTCTATAAAATGGGCATATGTTTTGGCCTCAGCCAGGCCTCCCTCCCCCGAGTGCGGCAGTGGGTTCACTTTTAAAAACACAGGTTAGTGTGCTGTTACACACAGTTGGCACGCGGGGCTGCAGACTAACGTCTTCAATGAAACAAGAGGCTCTGCTTTTCAGTCTAGAGACCTGCAGGAGCCCGGAGCCCAAGAGCAAGCCGGTAGGGGATCCAGATGTTCGCCTCGCCCCAGCCGGCGCCAGATCTGTTCAAGAGGCCCCAGGGCTCTGCGGGTCCCTGCCAAGGGGCAGGCCGATGCCCCCAGGGGCGGTTCCTCAGTGAGCCTGGCCAGGCGAGGGGCGGAGCATAGCTGACTGCTATAGGTGGCCACTAGGACCCCAAAGGACCGCGGGCTTTGAGAGGATCCAGCTCTGAGGTCAGAGTGATGGACCTAATGTCACCATCGAGTTGTCAACTGGACATTGCTTGGCATCTCTCTGATAACTCATAAAATAACGTATTTCTTCAATCTTGGGCCTGTTTGAATCCATTTCTTGAAGAACTCAAAACAAGCCAGACAGAAAAAAATATCTATTCATAAAAGTGAAGGATTTCTTTATTTATTCTTATCTTTTTGAGCCAGGGTCTCTCACTATGCAGTTCAGGCTGACCTTGAGCTCACTTTGTAGCCCAGGCTGGCCTCAAACTCGCAAGGATCCTCCTGCCTCAGCCTCCCCAGTGTGTGCACCACCACACCTGGCTTGTTAGTGCACTCAGGACTTCAAAGTATAAAAAGCAGCAAATGTTTTGGTCAGAGTTTAAGCTCTACATAAGTATCCTTTGCGCTAATTCCACACATTTTACACCAAAGGGGCAATACCACGTCTACTTTTTATTCTATGTGCTAAGTGTACAAAACGCCCCAACCCTCCCGGAAGTATCTTGTCTAAAACACACTGGGATGACTGCTGCACGTTAAAACACGCTGGGACATGGGCTCGGCAAATTACACAGAAGCAAAGGCAACTACACGTCCTCCAGGCTTTAGGCAGCGCAACACTGGCATTTACGTCACAAGTCTTCTGGCTGTTCTGCTGCCAAGGGCCGCAGCGGGGAGAAGGCGATCAGGTTCCCGCCGAAGGAGGCCAGGCGGGTCCTCTCTCGACGTCTCCACTCTGCCGGGGTGAAGGGGTCACCGCCGGCCAGGCCTGGCTGTGGAGGAAGTCACAGAAGTCATGAAGCCGCCCCAGTTTCCCCAGAGCCAGGTCACGGTGGACTCAAATTGGTAACATCAGTAGCAATTTCCCCCAGCCTAAAAGCTGCTGAATAGGACATAGGCAGCGCGCACGCGGGCTCGAGGACAGGGAGCCCGCAGGCCCTGCAGACTCTACCCCGCCCGGTGCGACTCAATGGGCCTTCACTTCCACGAGATCAGCCACTATTTCTGCCCAAGCTCTCCTTTAGGGTCAAGTTTGGGCCTAAATAGACAGATTTGAATATCTAAATTCTGAGCAGGTGTGCTGGCCCAGGCCTGTAGCCCAGCACTCTGGGAGGCTGAGGCAGGAGAATCACAAGTTCAAGCCCAGCCTAGCAATTTAGGAGATCTTGCTTCCGAGAAGGGGCTGGGGACAGAGCTCAGCGTGAAGGTGTTGAAATCCTCGGCACCAACAGGAGGAGGGGGCAGCATGTGTGCACTAAAGCCCAAAAGAACTGAATTAGAATATTCAAATCTTGAAAAAAATTACGAAGAAGCCAAATTATATAGATTTATCAAGGAGATAACCATAAACGTTATCCGAATCGACCACAAGGTGTCCAGGCCTGGGGACAGGATTAAGGCGGGTTGCCTAAGTTGTCTTGGGTTGATCCTCTTGCTCTCAGTTTCTGATCAAGGCCAGGACTGAGACTGACTGTCCGGGGCACAGGAATGCACTTCTGCTCCCGGACTCAGGCGGCCCCGCGCAGGGGCCTGGGATGCAGCGCAAGCCAGCACCTCCAGGGCCTCCAGTCAGACTTCAGGGATGCGCCTTCCTAGCTCTGCAGGCTGCTGCTGGGTCCCGCCCGCTCTAACAACTTCTGCCATCCTGGACGTGTCAAGGGAACGCGATCAACAGAGGCGTCCACTCTGGCAGCACGTTAAGAGTTGCCTGGTCAAGAACAACGGCCCGGCCCCACCCAGATCACTGACACACACGTGTCCGCGAGAGGGGTGAGACCAGTGCCAAACTTAGTGAAGCCGGGCATGGAGGCACACGCCTGTGTCCCAGCACCCCTGGAGGCTGAGGCAGGAGGGACGCAAGTTCCAGGCTACCTGCCCAGCTCAGGCAACTTGGTGGCTTAGCAAGACAGTCTGAAAATAAAAAAGTAAAAAGGCTGGGATGTAGCTAAGTGTGAGGCCGTGGGTTCCAACCCCCCCCAAAAGAAAACAAACCCAGGAGGAAAGAGAGCCAACTACTCCATTCAGCAGGGTCTGTTTCAGAGTAGGACTCAGACAGCTAATGGGCATTGATAGTTATTAAGGGAATTTGATTTGAAATTACATTTTAGAAACAGAACACACCCCCATGCCACTGTAATGGGGTGCACTGTGCCCACTGTGCACCGTGCTGGGTCTGTGCGTGACTTCATGTGACCGGGACAGGCTTTCTCGGGGCAGCTCTGCAGACGGAGACATGGCCTCGCAGAGGTGGGAAAGCCCAGCTCCGGCGAGTCCCAGGGCAGTGAGTCCTCATACAAGTAGAATGGAATGACCCAAAAGCATGAGGACAGAATAACCGAGGACACTGGAGGTGGCCGAGAGGTCTCCCCGAGGCAGTGGGACGCTTCTGAAGGCTTGCTTTAGGCTTTCCCTGGATTGCTTGCAAACACCTAGTCTAGCCTAGGCCACGTAACATACATCTGGGCACACAGCTGATCCGCCAAGTCAGATTTGATCCATGAATCAGACAGGAAAATAAATCGTCAAGGGTTAGGATTTGGACACATGGTGTTTCATGACAGGAATAAATGGAAACAAAGCTTGTATAAATGGGGAGGGGAAGAAGGGTTGAAGAGAGGAGAGGGAACGGGAAACAAGAGTTAAGATAAATTATATAGGCACAAACTCCCTATGATGGATGCGATCAACAGACATGACAACTATGTACAATTGAAACACGTTAAAAACCTCGGGGTCCTTTAGAGGCCATAGGCACAGAAAAGTTCTCTCATTTAAAAAAAATGAATGAATGGATTTCAAAGTAAGCAAAAACAATGATAAGATGTAAAATTTAAACCTCACACCAGTTGAAAAGTAATAACTCACTTTTTAAAACGAATCGAGAACATGAAGGGATACCAAATTAAGTTGGAAACTTACTGAATCAAGAAGGTGGTGTTCAGGAGTGAGAGCTTCGGGATCAAATAGTACTGGAAAACAAGAAAAACATCGTTTTTAACTTTGAAGACTGTTCCCACAGAAATGGACAAAGTGGGCCGGGGATGTAGCTCAGCGGCATGAGCGCCTGCCTGGCAAGTATGAGATCCAGAGTTCGATTCCCAGTACCCACCCCCCAAAAAACAAACAAACAAATGGACAAAGCTTTAAAAGACATAGTTTTACACATCAAAGACAAACACAGGCCATTTTGTGATAAGTGTGTGTATTAAATGTAAATTTCTTGGTAAAATTCTCATCCTTACCTTCAGCATAAGTGTTTTCTACAAAAAAAATTTCATGCTGAAAACATTAAAAAGTACCCCATACCGTAGGGGTACGCAGACAAACACGGCAGGGCAGACCAGCACACGCTCTATCACGACCGCAGGAGCAGGGCCCTGCCCGGTTCGGGTGCTGTTTGTGGGATGGAGCCCTGGGTGGGATGACAGGTGTGGCTGCCTTGGCCTGTGAGACCCAGGAGGCAGGAAGAGCCCCTGGGCAGAAAACTGGATGCCTGAGGCGGCCCTGGGCTCTGTGTGACAGAAAACCAAAACCTGGCCAACTACCCACACAGGTCTGAAGGGAAATGCCCCAGTGCCCTGTGAGGATTAGGGTTTGTGCCTGGTTTCTATGGCGTCTCCCCTGAGGGCTTGGGGACAAGCAGGACATGACAACATAAATTGTTTTATTAGGCATTTATTGTGAAGGTCAATTTTTCAACTTTCATCTTTAGGAACTGGCACGCAGAATTATTTATGATGCTCTACACTTTAATCCAAGTTCTTTTTCTTGGGGGGGGTGCTTTTTGAGGCAGGGTCTTGCTACGCAGTTCAGGCTGGCCTTGAGCTCACTTTGTAGCCCAGGCTGGTCTTGAATTTGCAATGATCGTCCTACCTCAGCCTCCCTAGTGCTGGGGTTACAGGAGTGCGCCACTGCATTTTTAAACAAAGTCTTATTGTACTTGAAAAGCCCTTACCTGACCCAGCGGTTTTAGTGGCTGCCTCTGGCAAGGCGCTCCTCTGCGATGGACAGCTGCACTCAGGGCTGCTCATCAGCACTTCCTGTGCGGTCGGGGAAGAATTCAGCTCCTCTCTTTCCATGAGCCCTGGGCTCTGCCCCCTGCTAGTTCTCCTCGCATCTGCTGCTGGCCCGGCGTGATGTGAGCCCCCGGCTCTGCGGGGGAAATCCCCGGTCTCCAGGTTTGTCTTATTCACATCCTGGAGGTGAAAACGGCCACTACATTTAATTACAAAAAACGGACACAAACGAAGTCTGTTGTTGCTATAAAATGTTTAAAAAAAAAAGAAAAAAAAAACAACTCTACGTTTTTCACATTCTGAACACAGCTGAAGAGCACCACCCTATAAACGCTCGTGTTGTTTTTTTGGGGGGACTTTTTGAGACAGAATCTTGCTATGCAATTCAGGCTGGCCTTGAGCTCACTTTGTAGTCCAGGCTGGTCTCAACCTTGCAGTGATCCTCCTGCCTCAGCCTCCCAAGTGCTGGGATTACAGGTGTACACCACCACGCCCAGCCTTTTTCTTTTAAAAATCTGTTTTATTTTTATTTTTTGGTACCAGGAATCGAACCCAGGACCTTGAGCTTGCCAGGCAGGCGCTTGTGCCGCTGAGCTGTATCCCTGGCCCTAGTCTTAAGCTTGACAGCGGCCTTGGATAACTTATAGAAACAGTATACAGAGCTGGTGACCTTACAGTCTGCCCTGCTCATGGATAGCCCCAGGCACTCCCAAGGCAGCCAGACCCAACGCAGACAAACAAGCGTGGCCGTGTCGCCACAAACCTGTTTGCACCAACAGTGGCCAAAGTTTGTGCTCTAGTTCCGGTCACGTGGTGTGGGCTGAGGAATATGCAAAACCACTCAGGTAAGAATGAGCCTATGGGCTGGGGATATAGCTCAGTGGAATAAGTGCTTGCCTAGCAAGTGCAGGGTCCTGAGTTCGATCCCCAGTACCGCAAAAAAAAAAAGAACGAGCCTGTGTGACGTGGATTTCTGGCGCTGACCCTGGCTAGTGTCCTGGAGCTGCTGTGGACAACGAGATAGGCGGACGATGCCCTGGGCCCTACCATGTGGCCAGGACTCACCTGGTTCACCTCAATTAAATCTTCTAATCCAGGACACTGAGCACTTTCAACAGCGCTGTTCCTGAAAAAGAAAACAGTGTTCTACTTGGATGACCCAGCACACTGCACGGTCTCTGGCCTTGCGCTTCCAGTCTACCCTTCATGGAGCACAGACCATAGAGAATAGGTTAATGATGGAATCCTAGCCGAGACCCAGCCCAGTCTGAAGGAGCCCCGGGAGGAAGCACACAGACCCCTGAGGAAAGTCAACACTGGTTGCGCCATTTGTTCCTTGATGTACACTAACTCAGCTGAGCCTGGTGGCACACATTTGTAATCCCAGCACTCAGGAGGCTGAGGCAGGAGGATCATGGGGAGTTCAAGGCCCACCCGGGATATAAAGTGAACTCAAGGCCAGTCTGAACTGCATAGCAAGACCCTGTCTCAAAACAAAACAACCCCACAACGGTATGTTCTGTATCGAGGTCCTTAATTTGCCTTTTCTTAGAAATGTTTCAGCCACTCCAAAGTCGTTTCTTCACAACTCCACTCTGTCTTCCTGCTGCTGGCTTCACTGTCCCTCTCCCGAGGGCTGCTGCCCGCTCACAGCATGCTTCAGGGCAATCAATAAACATCTGAGAGCATTTGTCAGAGGACCCGGGTGCAATTCTGGATCTTCCCAGAGCGAGAGCAAGAAGGACGGGATCTACACTGTAATGGGGTAACTGGCCTTGGAGAAATGTAACGCATCGGTATTTTCTGACTCGCAGGCTTCACACCTGCAGTGCTCTCATGGCGGACTATGTACAGGCACAGGGAGAGGGCCGAGCTGCGGGCACTTCGTGCTGAAGAACCCGGTCTCATCTGTGCCGCCCGCAATGCCTGTCTCGGTGCTGACTCGCTCCAGTTGCTCTCTCAGAAGCCCAAGGCTGTGCCCAGCCCAGCGCATTATCACTTCCCGGGCATCTCCTGGGCATGGGTGTCTCCAGCAGGGTGGCCTCGGTGAGCTCCCAGAAGACTGGGCTACATCCAGCTCCACCAATTTGAAGCTGACCTTCAGGGAGCTAAACAAATCAAAATTTCTGACTTGGAAATCAGGGCTGCAGCACCCCACAGCTCGCTGAGATGATGCCGAGGCCTCACTACTTCTTCCAGAGGAGCCTAGACCCGGGCAGGGTCATCAGAGAACCGGACTCAGTGAGCTCCTGGCCACTAGCTCCCCAGCCGTGTGTGGAGCTGGAGTCGGCCCGCTCAGGAACTTTATTTTATGCAGTGGACTCTCCCTGTGTTGCCCGGGCTGGTCTCGAACTTGTACGCTCAAACAGCGCTCTTGCCTCAGCCTCCTCGGTCGCTGCGCCGACAGGAGCACAGCACTATGCCTGCTCCCTCCTGAGAGGGTAAGCCTCAGGCTCCTCACCGATCAAGAGAAAGGTTTTTAATGACATTTCTCTGTGAAATGTCTGCACACAGCTCCCGCTGAACCTGCACGGTATTTCATACGCCCCCATGTTACACTTAAGGACACGTTAGAGAAGTAACCTGCTCTCAGGAATGCGTGCAAACGAAGTCTTCTTATCACTGTGTCTGCTGTGGGTGCTCCGAGGGCTGAGGGTCTCCGGCGAGGCCATCTGTCCCTGCAGGCCTACGTCAGCCCTGCTCCGGGGCCCTGCTCTGGTGACAGACTTGGGCGTCCCGAGCCTTTGAGACAGGCGGTCACAGGGAAGCACTGGAAGAAAAGAGAAATCAGCCCAGCCCCAACAAATCCCTTCGCTCACCTCCCTCTGTTGCCAGGAAGACGGTGCAAACCCTGCTCGACCCCACTGGTTTCTGCCAGAACTGGCCGCCCACAGTGCCCTCATCAGGCCCAGCTTCCTGACACTGCTGCGGCACAGCACCAGAAACCACCTCCGCGGGTAGAGCTCTAAAGGACAGCGGAAACCGACAACGCACAGGACCAGCGGGAGAGCATTCCAGAAGCCACAGCAAAGACCTGCTCTTTTCAAAGGTTACTTGGCAGACCCGAGCCAGCGAGCACGAAGCCACCAACCCGAAGGGAAGAGCTGCCATGGGCCAACTGTGGACCTCCGCTTCTCTCCCCCCATGACCACTAGAGGTTTGTTGCCAGCAAAGGGAGAAACAGAGGTCTCTGACGAGGGAACACCAGGCAGAGGGGGAGATGCCACGCGAGAAACGTGGAGAAGCAGCAAACATTTACAGCTCAACTGTGGAGGTGCTCAACTTCCTCCCCGTTACAGGGTTCCCAAGTTCTTGGCAGCCAGAGTACAAAAGGGTTTGAAAAAAAATATAGTGTATGTTTACATTTAAAAAACTGACTACAAGCTGGGAGTGGTGGCACATGCCTATAATCCCAGCATTTGGGAGGCTGAGGCAGGAAGATCATTATAAGTTTGAGACCAGCCTGGGCTGTGAAATGAGCTCAAAGCCAGCCCGAACTGCATAGTGAGATCCAGTCTCAAAAAGAGAAATAAAAATAGGGGCTGGGGATATAGCTCAGTGGAATAAGCGCTTGCCTAGCAAGCGTAGGGTCCTGAGTTCGATCCCCAGTACCGCAAAAAAAAAAAAAAAAAAAAAAAGAGAAATAAAAATAAAAAACTGATTACAGTAAAAACACACTGCCATTAATCTCCACCACTCCACATGCATCCTAACATCCTTGCCAGTTTCTGAGGCACCTTTACAAGTCCTTTCTTGACTGCCTTTCCACAGTGTGATGGGAAATCCCCAAACGCTGCCCCCAACAGAGAGGCAGGCCGGAGAGACGGCAGCATGCCGTCATCCACGCTGCTCACTAGGTCTGCACCGTGAGACCTCTGGCTCTGACCCAGTCAAAATGGCCCTTCGGGACATCAACCACACCAGTGCAGCTAAAGCCACAACAGTGCAAGGAGAGACACTCGTAAGAGAGGACTTGCACAACTGCTTCAGACAGCGGCAGGGGTGAGTAACAGGGAAATTATTTTGAGGGGGATTCCTGCCAATGTGCCCTTACTCTAATGCACTGTTAACAGTGTAAACACACGCCAATACTTTGTAGGTAGCACATGAGAATAATCTCCGGAGAACCTGAGTAGCCTTTCCCGTCCAAGTCCCCAGGGTGACAGCCAGCTACTTCAGCCCACAGAAAGAGGCCTAGTGCATCAGTGAAGCTTCTAACTCAGGGACAGAAATCAAGAGACAGGAAGCAAACACGGACTACACCGAGGAAAAAGCAGGAGTATCCGCCGCACAAAAAGATAAGGCTGCACTTAGGAAACACAGGCAGAACATCGGAAAAGGGAAAACAGGGAACGAGAAGGACACTGGTGAGTTAAGAACATGACAGCCAGGTGAAAGCTGAGGACATCTCCCAGGACAGAGAAGAACACAGCACACACAGGGGAAAAGGTAAGTATCTGAGAAAGAAAAAGGTTCCAGAAAAACAAAGATCAAACCCCAGTCAGAACAGGGCAAAGCAATGAAAGGCTGTCTTGTGGATAAGGCGGCTGCTGGGCAGCGTGGCGTGGGAGACGCCTCTCTGGGATCTGGGGTTTCTGGACCAGTACATGCTGCTCTGTACTTTATGATGGAACGTCTGTTTCAAAAAGGTCCGTTTCGGCACCAATGGCCCCGGCCGTGAGGACGACGGTGGCTCGGAAGGACGCCGCGCAGCAGCCCTAACTCTGGCACAGGAAGCAGCTGGGTTGTGACAGGGGTGAGACGGAGGCTCCTGGGTTCTCACCAGTCCAGCACTTCAAGTGGGAAAGAGAGAACAAACCCCACACTGGCTCCAGTACCAAATGGATAGGCGTCAGGCTCCACCGAGGGGACCAGGGAGGGAGGGAGGGACAGACAGGCTGGAGTCCACGTGCAGAGGTGTCCCAGGGGACACCGGCTTCCTAGTGGACATCTGGGGCTCACACAGAAGCAGTATCAACTGAGGGAGACACTTCTCATGAAAGACGCTTCTAATAAAAGTTTGAAAAGTAGTTTCTGAAAAACAGAAAATCTTAAAACTGGTTTTCTAAAGTATTAAAAACCAGTTCTGATGGATGTGGTGGAGCATGCCCATAATCTCAGCACTTCGGAAGCTGAGGCAGGAGGGTGGCTGCAAGTTTGAGGCTAGCCTAGACTATATTAAGAGTTCAAGGACAGCCTGAACTACATAGTGCAACCCTATCTCAAAAACAAGCAAACAAAGCCAAACAAACCCCCCAACTAGTTTCACTGGGATATTTTAAAACTGAGAAGCTCATTCACTTATTGCTTTTTAAACACATTTGACATTATGTGATTATTTCTTTGGTAATGGGACTCGAACTCAGGACCTCGTCCTTGCCAGGCGCTTGTGCTATTGAGCTATCTCTCCTGCCTCAAACACATCACTCCCACAACCAGGGGACCAAAAATCCCAGCACCGCTGGGGACGTGCCACGGTGGATACCCACTCCTCCCCTCTCAGCGCTAACTCAGCCTCCACCGGATTCTCATCCCTGGGCCAAGACCCAACCTTGGACAGGACAGCGGGCCCGGCGAGGCTGAGGGTGCAGCAGCAGCAACCGCCGCCACGGGCCGTGCTGCCCACTTGCCAGCCACTGAGCGTGCCACCCCCTCCTCTGGGCGCCTGCCCGCCACAGGGATTCCCCAGCCCCGCGCGCTGACCCGAGCAGGACTTGGCGGGGCTCTCGACCCTGAAGAAGCCGCCGTCGAACACGATGCTGTCCGTGTCCCCAGCCCACTTCGCCCGCTCCCGCATCGCGTTCTTGATCGCGGCCAGGCGGCTTCTGGCGGCTGCGCGTGCGGGGTCGTCCACTGTGGAGGTTGCTGTGGGCTTGCTGGCCGCGCCGGGAACAGGTTTCTTCTGTAACGAAAGGTCTCGATATGAACCGAGGCTGCCTGCTACCGTCTTGGAAAAGTGCTCTCATTATGTCACGTGATAGCTAACATGTATCTCAAATTTACCACGTATTATCTTTTGCGCTTTTTGCTTTTTTTGACATAGGACTCACTATGCACCTCAGGCTAGCCTCAAACTCCCGGGGATCCTCCTGTTTCAGCCTGCCGAGTGCTGGGATCTGGGAGACTGGGTGAGGGACAAAGCCCCGGTCTCTAGGCACCCGGTGCTCACTGGGGCGAGTGTAGACACGGCCGGGCGGCAGGCCGGACGGAGCGAGGAGCTCCTGGCCGCAGCAGCTGGTGAAGGTGTCGAAGCCACGCAAGAAAGGCCGCAGAGGCGGTGCGGGCAGAGCCAGCAGGAAAGCGGGGCAGAGGCGACCAGCCGACCCCAGCCTGCGGGCCGCGCTCCCGCAGAGCGCACGGGTGAAGGTCGGGCTTCTCAGCCGGAGAGGAACAGCACAAGTCTGCGACCCACAAGGGGGCGGGGCGCCAGGGAGAAGGGGCGAGGGGATGCGCAGGGGCTGTGCGTGTGTACGCGTGTGCGTGCGTGTGTGTGCGCGCGCAGACGGAGGAGGAGGAAGAGCAGGTGCGCAGCCCCTTCTGTGATGCAGGAGGCGGCGGCTTCGCACACAGCAAAGCCCGGGGCTGTGTGGAGACGCCGCAGTTTGGGACACACTGATTTTTAGGGTTGTGGAGCCGGGACGCAGAACGGTGGAAGCGGTGCCCCGCGGTTTGGAAGGTGCCCCGACGCCGACACCGTTAGGGAGCGGGTGAAGGCTGCCGGGGGGACGGCTGGCCCCGAGGCTCCTCACTACGCCGGGGTTAAGAAGCGATACTGGAGAGGCCGGCTGTGCCGGACACTGCGCAGGGCCGCGGCGGCGGTCAGAGCAGGCGGGAAGGGGAAGGCGCAGACGGCCGTCGGTCAGTCAGAAAGCGGCCCGCGACCGGGAGGAGGAGATGTGAGAGGGGATGGGACGGCCCCACCCCGGCGGGTTCACTGTAGATGGTCACACCCCGAGGAGGGGGCGGGGCGCAAAGCGCAGCCCTGATGTGAGGCTACGGTGAGAGGTTAGAGACTGAGAGGTTAGAGACGAGGACCGCAGGTGCCGGCGCAGGGCCTTCGCAGCAGCCTAGGGAGGGCAGAGCTCGGTGCAGGAGGCTGCTGGGCAGGGCAGTGGCCCCTCAAAGAAACGATGCCGCCACTGCGCTGCCACTGTGCTGCCTGGTGTCTGCAAGCCCCCCCCCCCAGCCTCACGAGGCCGCAGGGTGTGTGCAGAGGCGGCTGTATCCTGCTGCAGTGCTGGGATCACGGCCGGGTGACTGCTGTATCAGGCCACTGACTGGACTGGCACCGCCCCAGTCCACATATAATGGATACAGTGTAAGGGACAGAAGGAGGCTTGTCTCACTCCCCTTGCTGTCTTGCTGTCTTCCACCGCCGCGAACTGTTGCCCTCTGCCATGTGCCAGCCTGCCCGGGAGCCAGCCGATTATGGGCTGAAACCTCTACAAAATGTGATCTAAACAAATCTTTCCTCCCTTAACACTGGGTGTCGGGTATTTTGACTGAGCAACGAGAAAAGTAACAGATATAAAGCAAACCAAAAAATAAAAATAAAATAAAAAAACAAACCAACAAATGGTAGCCAATAAAATACAGTAGGAGAGTGCCACCTGCTGGTAACAGGCAGAACTGCAATACTCCCACCTGACAATGGCCATCATGCCCGGCCGGATGACTTATCTCTCAATATGAATAGAACATTCCTCACTAGATTTGAAATTCTCTGTCTTAGAAAATTAGTCACTGCCTCCAGTGTCCTTGTCATGAGACTTCATCAATAAGAAACAACATCATTACTACCTAGGGGAGGTGATAGGATTGAACCCAAGGCTTTTGCACAGAGCTACATCTGCAGCCTTTTTCTCCTGCACTTTTCAGAAGCACAAATGGCTAATAAACGCATGAAGAAATGCTCAGTATCACTGGTCATTACAAATGCAAACTAAACAAGAGGGGGTCCGATTTTACTCCTGAAAGAACGGCCGTCAAGGAATCAAATAATGGGCCTGGTGTGCTAGTACACGCCTGTAATGAATGCCAGCACTCGGGAGGCTGAGGCAGGAGGATCATTGTGAGTTTGAGACCAGCTTGGGCTACAAAGTGAGCTCAAGGCCAGCCTGAACCACATAGCAAGACCCTGTCTCAAAAAGACAAAAAAAAAAAAAAAATCTTGGAAGCAGCCTGTATGTCCATCAACAGACGAAGGGACATAGAGAAACAGATGCACCTTGAGACCATAATGGCGAGTGAAATAAATCAGACCCACAAGATTCAATATTAGAAGGCTTTTCTTATCTGAGAAACCCAAAATAAAAAAGCTAGTAAGAACTACGGATGCTTTTCTCAAATGCAAAAAAGATCAAGATAGTGAGGGAGGGGAGGAAATGGGGATGAAAACAGAATTAAGATGTGTTTTGTACATGCACAGACTCCACACAACAGAGGTCATCACTTCATGTCCTGCAAACATGGACTGATAAATAAAAGCAGCTGAAAACGAGCCAGGTTTGGCAGCACACGCCTGTAATCCTAGCATGTGGGAGGCTGACGCAGAAGGATTGCCACTCGAGTTCAAGTCTAGTCTGGGCTACAGTGAGTTCAGACTGAACTACATGGCAAGACCCTGTCTCAAACAAACAGGTAAAGACAGAAAATAAATAAAACCTGTCACACAAAAAGGTACGTAAGACAGTCTGCTGGGCAAGAACATAGAATCTGGAATGGGAAATCCTGGCCCTAACCCCAGCTTCACCTTCATCAAGTGACCTGATGTTCCAGGTCTTGCATTTTGGAGCCTCTTCCACTGCACTGCTGTCGGATTAAAGGAGTTAATGTGGGTAAAGCTGCTGGACTAGTATCTGGCACGTCACACACATTATCAACCCGACTACTAGCGTTATTACAACCAAATCCATAAGCACATTTCACATAAAACCGACACTGATGGAACCCGCCCTCTGGGCACCTCAAGGGCGCCCCAGCTCAATCACAGCCTTACTTCCTTCTCCGAGCAGTGAACACCCCACTTTGTGTTCATCGTTTCCTGTGCTTTCTTCAAAAGCAGGCAAAACGCGTAAGTAATACATGAAAGTCATATCGGAAACCTACTTTATAAAGAGAGAGCTCAGAAGCTGGATGTTTTTAAAACGTAAAAACACAAGAAATGATCAGAAGAGTCTAATATTAGAAACCCAGATATAAACCCACAACTTACTCGTAAGACTTTTCTGTTTGTGCTACTGTTTTGCCATCCAGATTCTTCAAGTTTAATCAGACTGATGAATTTTTTGTTTACATCTTCTATCTGTTAATAAATAAAGCCCAAGTTTATCAGGTTAGTGCTATCATATTACAGCTGAAGCTCAAAAAAAAAAAATTGAGAATGGCAACTCATAAATGGAGAGTTACTGAGTCTTCTTTTGTGTTTGAATTAAGAATTTCTAATGGTACAATTATCCTTATTTTTGATCTTACAAACCTCCAAGCTCTACATAAAGGATGACACATGTGAATCTCCAAGATTATTTTCGACCACTACAATGGCAGGAAAGGCATCTTAAATGTTTTTGTTTAACTTACACACTACAGAAATTTTTTTTCTTTTTTGAGACAGAGACTCACTAAGCAGTTCAGGCTGGCCTTGAGCTCCCTTTGTAGCCCACATTGGTCTGGAATTCGCAACGATCCTCCTGCCTCAGCCTCCAGAGTGCTGGGATTACAAGCACGCTCCACCACACCCGGCGGAAATCATCTTTTCAAAAGTTTTCTATCCAGTTCCCTGCTGAAGGATGTCGTGGTTGCTTCCACGTCTCGGAGATTGTGAATGATACATGAAGTCGGGAATGGACAGAAGTTCCGCGCTCATTTGGGTAAATGTGTAGACTGTAACTGCTGGACCATATGTTAAGAGTGTTTAGTTTTGCAAGAGCTGCCAAGCTGGCTTCCAAAACGGATGTGCGCGTTTCAATGTCAGGAGCAATTACAGAGCCTTCCCGCCATCCACCTCCAGGGGCTTCCTCACCAGCCTCGGTGTGGTCCGCATGACGCTGGCACACACAGCTGCTCCGGGGGCTCTCACTGCTGACCCCGGGCTCCCAGGACGCAGGGTGCCGGCCTCACTCCATAGGTGCACCTGCCAACTGTTTTCAGGGAGGCATCTGTTCCGGTCTCCTGCTCACTTGTTCATTTGTTTTTTTTCTGCTTTACGGCCGTGGGGCATGCAGACAGACTCCAGGGCCCCTCACACGCCAGGCTGGTGCTGTCTACCTGGGGCTGCTCCCCCAGTCCTGCGTCCATCTTCCCGAGGCTGAGTTGAACAGTTTTGCGTTTTAGGTAAGTCTTTCATCAGAGATGTCTTTTCCAATACTTTTCTCCCAGGCTGTGGGTTCTCATTCTATATGTATCCTAGTAGGACGGAAATCAGGGCCCCATCCGGGCACTGCTGGGCTCCTTCAGGAGGTATGCACTGCCCACAGCCCGCTGAACTTGCACTGAGCCCCCTCTGCGCATGTGCACACGCGTCCTCTCCAACTTCCTCTCAAAGCACGAAAAGATCAGAATAACCCAGGACTCAGCAATTATTAACAGGTGAGTTTCATCAAAGGAGCGAATTCAAGGAGGAAAGGCTATTCCTCACCACACAGGGCTGGCAAAGTGCACATCCGCAGGCAGAAGAATGAGGTTAGACCCTCGCAATCTCATATGCATAAACTAACCAACTACACTATACACCTAGTTGGAACAGAGCTAAAGTATAAGAAAAAAGCAAAGAAGAAAATATTTGTTGGGAGGCTGAGGCAGGAGGATTGCCATGAGTTTGAGGCCAGCCTGAACTACATAGTGAGACCCTATTTCATAAAACAAAATAATAAAAACCAAAACAAAAAAGTCTGACTTGTGATTAAACAAGAGTCCTTAGACATGTCAAAATCACAACATAAAAGAAAACAACCTCATAAACAGAATTTCACCAAAGTGAGAAACATTTACACTTCTAATATCGTGCTACAGCTAGGCGTGGTGCCACACACCTGTAATCCCAGCACTTGGGAGGCTGGGGCAGGAGGATTGTCGTGAGTTTGAGGTCAACCTGGGCTACAAAGTAAGCTCAAGGCCAGCCTGAACTGCATAGCTAGACCCTGTCTCAAAAGGACAAAAAAAAAAACAAAAACAAAAATAAAATCATGCTACAAACCCAGAACTTCCTCTTGGCACAATGAAAAATACCTTGGTAAGGCTTTTCTTTCTTTCATTTTCCCAGAGCCCTGAGCTTCCTGGTCCAATCTGAGCTACTGCTTCTCAGGCTTGCCACACCGTAGCTTAGGGCTTGCTATGTACCTCGAACTTGCAGGGATCCTCCTGCCTCCGCCTCCTGAGTGCTGGGATTACAGGAATGCACCACCACGCCCATAGATTCTCTTAAATTCCTTCTACACTTTGGCCACTTCCTCAGTCCCTTTCTGGGGCGGTGTCTCACCCTCTGCTCTTCTTGTCTGCTCCTATCTGTGAGGTACATCCACAGCTTTCTGAGAAGCCAGGCGGGAGAGGAGGGAAAATGTGGTCTGAAAATGCCTTCTCAGCCTTACACTCAACTGGTGACAGAACTCCACGCTAGAAACGATTTTCACTCAGATTTTCCAGGGCATTGTTCTTTCAGGTCTTAGGCTCACTCCCCCAGTGAGCCAGCATGGTGGTGCACACCTGTGATCCCAGCACCTGGGAGGCTGAGGCAGGAAGATCCCGGTGAGTTTGAAGCCAACCTGAACTACTGAACTACATAGTGAGACCCTGTCTCAAAAAACAGATTACCAGTGAGACACCCAATGTATCCTGATTCCGCTTCTCTCTGGAAGCTCCCAGGTCTCCTCCCCCTTCCCCAGACCTTTGACCACACACTTTGATGTGTGATGGCCTGGGTCCCTCTGGCCCCCCATGCCGGAAACTCAGTGGTCCCCTCAACCTAGAATCTAGATCCGCCCCCCTTATTTGGTACTGGGAATTGAACTCAGGGCCTCATGCTTGCCAGGCAGGTGCTGTGCGGTGAGCTGTATCAACGGCCCTTGGCTCTTCCCTTCTGGAAGAAAAGTCTTAAAGTACTTCATTGACCGTCTGGTTCCCGCATCGCTCTCCACCCTTTTGTTCCGGAGGCCCAGCGACCTGGACGGGGCCCCTTAGTTTGCCTATCTGTCCCACATTTACACCTCTCGCTCTGCTTCCTGGGAGGCCCCTTCACGATGCTGTGCAACTCTCTGATGGACACCGTCGCTCCTATTTCCTAACCACAGGCCGTTTCTGTGGGTCTGTGAAGGTTCTTTGTCAGCATTTGTCTGACCGAGGAAAGGGCGGCTCTCTTTGAGAATCTTAACACTTGCCTTTAAAGGTTGTCCTCCTTACACGGCCGCACTGACCTGAACCCAGTAGCTGTTTTCCTGCGTGTCTGCCCTGGTCTCTGTCTTTTAGATCTATAGCCCCCTTTGGGAGCTGGGAGATAGCTCAGTGGTGCAGTCCGCGCTTAAACACACAAGGCCCTGTGTTCAATTGCAGTATCACCTGAGAAAGAAATAATGCCAGGCACGGGGGCACATGCCTGCAATCCTAGCACCCGTGAGGCCGAGGCAGGAGGATCTCTGTGAGTTCGAGACCTGCCTGGGCTACAAAGTGAGCTCAAGGCCAGCTTGAACTGCATAGCGAGACCTTGTGACTAAGACAAAAAAAAAAAAAAAAAACAAAACACTCTCCTTCCAATGCCTGTTCTTGGCTATTAGTTCTTAAACGGTATTTTATATGCACATTTTAAAAATAACCTCAACAAGCTAGAAAGCACTACCCCAGCCTTTACTGACTCTAACAATTTCTCTAGTATAGAACTTCGTGCTTTAGATGAGAACGATGTTGTCTCTAAGGTCCTCATCATATTACAGCCCCTCAGGGACAGAGAATGTGCCCTTTACCCATTCCTGACCCAAAGCCTGGCACAGGCCAGGTGTTCACCAACCGCTAATTGAACCCCAGTTTGGCTCACTTCTCTGTGTAAACTGCTGCGGACTCTGAGTGCTGGACATAATCCCAACCCCACCGCACAGAGAGTCACCTGACAGCGCGGGGAGGAGAGCATAAGCGGTACATTGGACAGCCCCACTAATGAACCGCAATAGCTCATTTACTATCCGAGGTACCCAAGCAAGTACTATGACTCCGCTAAAGGTAAAAGCAAGCGAATGTAGTCAGAACAGCTGGCCGCCTACCTGAAAACTGACCATGTCCCAGAACCCGTCCAGGTCTGCGCAGGTGGTCTCCTTCTCACCCCGTTTGTGTTCGCAGTCGTCCACCAGCCCTTCAAACTGCTTGAACCTCTCCTTCATGAGCAGGCGGCTTTGGCCCACCGCTGTGCGGATGAGCTCTTTAGCTGAAGGAGGGAAGAGGGGTTCAGAAATAAAAAACGCAACAGGGCCTTGACTGTGAGCCAACCAACGGGTAAGACTTCACCCCAAATGCCTGGGGGCTCATAGTGTCAAATCTTTAAAGCAAAAACAAAACTACCACCACAAAACTCCGTCATATAAATACCAACCATTAACTTAGCATCAATGCCTCATGATGTTGGTTCCCACAAGCAACACTTGACATTGTGTATTTTATAAGAACTTAAAACAACAACAAAAAAACCCACCTCAGAGCACACACTGCACACAGCACCTGAGCAAACTTCACACTGATGACACTGCTCACATTTTTGCTAAGCAGCTTTGCCAAGTAAAATGGAGGAATATTTCAGAAAGTACTAATTTTCCTTTATTCAAAAAATATTTTTGTACTATTAAATACCAGAAATTGATGTCACCTATAGTCATATAAAAAAAGTCTAATAATAAAAACCTTACACTTCTTTAGCACAGCACGAGTGGGGAACAAAATTATGAGAAATGAAAAATTCTTGCTATTTTGAAAAACAAAACTATAAGGCTGGGACAGGACTAGATCTCCATGTTTCAGATGAGTGTGATCACACTGAAAGAAACAGCCCAGATACTCCTGGATACAAAGTTCTCTCACCGTCATCGGGAATGTCCAACTCGAGCTTCTGCTCCCAATTGAGGCAGTGCGAAGTTAATTTCTCAGTTTCTGACCGGAGGATATTTCTAAAATTATGACACGCATTTCAGTTTGTAAGAACCAGTGTTAACACAATGACATGATGACACGGGGTACAAGGAAGATCTAAGAGGTGCGTGCAATATTCCTTTCCCAGTCGATGCAGCCTTATTTAACGCATGGCAAATAAGGGGCCACTTCCATGCTAACATTTCAAGACTGATCTGTCCTCACACTGCAAAGCCAGAGCAGAGCAGAGTTCCTCATCCTTTGGATGCGTTAGACCCCCCCGATGCTGTTCGTGGAGCCATGGTCCACCCAGCCGCCAAGAGCCAGTAGAGTTAACAGCTCTTAAGGCTGGGATTAAAGTGGCCGGAACTCACAGGACCTAAGCACAACCTTCTGGATCTAAAGCCAGTGGTTCTCAACCGGAGCCAATCTTGCTCCCACGGACATTTGGCAGCTGTCTAGAGACATTCTGCATGGTCACTGCCAGCTCCAGACGCCACAGATGTGCTATGTACAGGATGAAATCCCCACAAACAGTGCATGACCTAACATGTCGGTAATGCTGGAGAGACCTGAGCCTAAGGTAAGTTTAACCAGTTTCTGTAAGACAGCATCAGAGCACAGACAACAGAGCCCGGGCAGCAGTGAGACCATGTGAAACCCCTCTGCCAGAGACCGGAAGGGTCAGTACAGCAACTTTTTTTTTCCGGTACTGGGGATCGAACTCAGGACCTTATGCCACTGAGCTATATCCCCAGCCCCCTATACAGCAACTTTTGACCTATATATTTTCTTACCTTTAAAGAAAGAACCTCATAAATGTAATAGCTATTGGAAAAATCATTAAAATTTAAAAGCGAAATTTACTCAGTTTTCCTCCACTAAGTGTTTATACACAAAATATTATTACTATTGTTTTGTGGTTCTGGGAATTGAATCCAGGGCCTTGTGCATGCTAGGCAAAAGCTCTACTACTGAGCTACAGGAACAGCCTCCCTTTGTTGTGTGTTGGAGACAATTATCTCATTAACCCTCCCAGGGTGGCTATAAGCTTGCAATCCTCCTGCCTCAGCCTCAGCAGCTACGATTACTGGTGTGTGCTCAGCTAAAATTAAATATTTTAACTTGGGCTTAAAATGTCTAGATATTAATATAAAACTCTTAGACTGGAAATAGACAAACCTGAAATACAATACATCGTGCTGTGGCTCAGGGACCTGACCTGTGCCGGTCTCGAGTGGCAAGGCTTCATTTATGGACAGGCCACTGGAATCTTTAGGAGCGACTTCATTTTGATTTAAGCCATGTTCTACAAATTAAATTAAAAAAATTACATATAAACTTCAAAACAGCAATTCTTAAAACGACATTCCTCACCAAAAGACCTTTTCAAAAAAATTCTTTAATACTCTTTAATTCTTTAATACTCTCAATGTTGGCTAAGTGCAATGGTACACATCTGTAATCCAAGCACTTGGGAGGCTGAGGCAGGAGGATCGCTGTGAGTCTGAGGACAGCCTAGGCTACAAAGTGAATTCAAGGACAGCCTGAACTACATAGAGACCCTGTTTCAAAGAAAAGACAAAAAGACTAAACAAAAATATTCTTGATGTTAAATTTTTACGTTTTTTTTTTTTTTTTTTTGACTGATAAAATTTATTTGAAAAAGTAAAAGTGAAGAGTCAGGGAGAAACTGGCTCTGCAGAGAAAGCTTGGGCTGAGTAGAGAGGAAAGAGCAAAATAAAAATTACACCCTGGAGGACACAGGGCGGGCTGTCAGGAGGGAAACCGCCAGAGCCTAACTTTTAAGTTTTGACTTCTGCTTCAGTCATTTCACTCACCACATCTACTCCAATGTGGTTGTCGGCATCTTTCATCTTTTCAAATGTACATTTAGTGCCACTGCCTTCTGTCTATAGTCTGTTTATTTTGGATTTGTTTGGCACAGGATCTCACTATGTAGCTCCGGCTGGCCTCAGACTTGCTAAGTAACCATGGCTGGCCTTGAACTTGCAATCCTCCTGCCTCAGCCTCCCAAGTACTTAGACTGCAGGTGTGCCCCCGCTGCACCTGGTCCAGCCTGTATTTTTCATTGTCCTTCTGAGTCCAAGGCCACAACTCCTAACAAATGGTGAAAATAAGCTCTGAAAAAACACTAATAACCATACTCCAGAAACATCAGCAACTTTGACTAAAATACTGTACCTTCTTTGCAAACTGTTACGGAATCCAGGGGACATAGAGATTTATTTGAATCTTGCTGCAAAGTCTTGGTAAAAGCCTCACATTTTGGGGCCGAGATTTCTTTCCCTGTTTCTTGCATCTTATCACTAAAAGCAATGACAAAAATATATTTCATGAACCATGAAGTCCACATATCTAACTGCAGGGTTTCAAAATTGTGTTGCTTTTGAAAAGTCGGAGATAAAAGACGTTTCCATTTTTTTAAAAAAGCTCATTCTGGAGGGGAAAATTTAAAAACCTTCCATTAGAATGCCCATCTTTATTAATATACTGTATTGAGACCCAAAGATGCTGAAGCTCTCCCGGTGGAACACAGCAGCTTGGGTGTCTTGGAGACTGAGTGTACAGTCAAGCTGCGATCAGCCTGACACACGAACAACTTGGGTTCTGATCGGGATTTTAATTTTGATTTATGACCTAAGTCTTAAGTTATGACCCAGTGCTGGCCTCTTGTGCCTCCAGATGGCCTCAGACGCAGATTTAACCATTAGAGCGCTCTGGAAGGAACAGACATTTTCCTGTGTGGGGTTCACTGTGAAACCCTAGGCCAATGTCTCCCTAAGGACACAGAGCCGCTTGTACACAGCAGAGAGGCTTTGCGGGCCATGTAGAGGAGCCTGAGCCTTCCGCTGACAACTTGAGTTACAAGTTATGCTGCCCCTGGGAACATGCTGAGTTCCTAAGTCAAGGGTCCACTGTGTTTGCCGCCAGCCAATCTTGCAAAACAATCTTGCCCTGTCTTTCAAAGATTCTGCCCTGTGGTTCAACATGTGCTGAGTTTAATTATGTTTTGCCTATTGGAGACCAATTTTCTAAAGGAGCTTTCAGCCCAAAATAGCCCAATCTGAGCTACTCCTATGGCAATTTTCTTTTGTCTTTTTGAGACAGGGTCTCACAGTGCAGTTCAGGCTGGCCTTGAGCTCACTTTGTAGCCCAGGCTGGTCTTGAACTCACAGAGATCCTCCTGCCTCAGCCTCCCTAGTGCTGGGATAACAGGCATGCACCACCATGCCCAACAGCAATTGTTTTTTTCTAAGTGTTATAGTTAAACCTCTTATTAAAAGCAAAAAGTCTCATATTGAATGGTGAGGATAGCAATGATAGGAAAAAAAATATATATATATATACACACGAAATAAAGGAAATATGGAAACCACCAAAAAAAAGTTACCAGAGCCTTCTGAAGAACTTTCCTTAAAAGTACAAATTGTGTGTGTGTGTGTGTGTGTGTGTGTGTGTGTGTGCGCGCGCACGCGCATCAGGAATTGAAATCAGAACCTTGCGCTTGTCAGGCAGGCACTATGCCACTGAGCTATATCCCAGGCAGAAGTACAAATTTTAATGATTTCTAATCAACATACTTCACTAATTAAAAGCTCACAACAAATCAAAGAAAGGCATCTGTTACCCTTCTTAACAAAGGCCTCATTACTAAGGTTTTATGTGTGTCCATAATGTATCTGTAGCTCTAGGTATCTGTGTGGGCTGTTTTGTAGGGCTGGCTGGGTGCTCACCCGTCTGGCTGGAGGAGGCCCCAGGGGAGGCTGGGCGTCAGGAAAGCCTCTGCGCTCCTAGGTGTCATGGGCGTCACCTGATAGGTCCTTACGCCCTGCAGAGGCTGGAACACAAAATCTTTGGGTGCAAAGGAATTCTTTCCTCTTGTTCTCGTGAGATTTGTCTTCAGTAAGTTTTCCATTTCTGATAAGAGTCCATCTGGTTCAGTGCCATGTGTCATGCTGGTCTGTGAAGTATTTCCTTCACTATAGACTTTAAAAGACATGACCTAGATATCAGTAAACAGAACAGAGTCAGAATTTCTAAGGAAATGGGCGTCACTCATGTGCAGGCCACTTGCTTAGCATGCAGGAGACCCTGGGTTCCATCCCCAGCACTCCAAAAAGACAGACAGAACAAAGGTGCCAGGTGGGTAGTGCAGGCTTATAATTCCACCACTCAGGAGGCTGAGGCAGGAGAATTACTGTGAGTTTGAGGACAGCCTGGGCCATGCCCAGCAGGTTTCTGACATTTAAAGAGATATGTATTCAGACTAAGGTATTTCAACCTGGACAAGCAGTTAGGTGGCAACGTGATTCCTAAGGCTGGTAAAACTATGGTGACCTTTAGGGGGAGCTAGGCCTCAGAGAAGGACTATGAGGTCTGCAGGATCTGTATGGTCCTCAGGGCAGGACTGACATCTGACTCTAAGAAACTAGACATATAAGCCAAGAGACTGGGCCCTCAGAACAGTGTTCTCTGCTTAGGACTTTACCACATACTCTGGGGACCGGGACATAGCTCAGTGGCATAAGCACCTGCCTCGCAAGTGCAAGGTCCCAAGTTCAATTCCCAGTACGAAAAAGGCCCACTTCCTTTCTGGTTCATTATCTAAGATACCAAAAAAATTACACCAGACACTCTGCTGGATGCGCTTGGACAGCTTAGCTTATTTCTTTTTCTGTCTTTTTGAGGCAGGGTCTCGCTGTGCAGTTCAGGAGGCCCTGAGCTCCCTTTATAGCCCACGCTGGTCTCGAACTCTCAACGATCCTCCTGCCTCAGCTTTCTGAGCGTTCCACCACTGCGGCTGGCTTATTTAATTCTTACAACTCTTTGCTGGAATTGTCTACTAGAAGGGCTGGGGATATAGCTCAGTGGCATAAGCGCTTGCCTGACAAGCCTGGGTTTGATTGAGTTTGATTCTTGGTACCAAAAAAACCCCAAAATCAAAAAACTGAGGATCCAGGAATGGTCTACCAGAGACAGAAGACAAACGCAATGACATAACCTGCTCAGAGTTTTGCAGCTACTCCTAAGCAGAGACAATATTCCAACACAAGACTACGGGGATCCAAGCCAATACATTTCTGCCTACCCCACCCCACCTCCTACGTAATTTTCACATAATGACTCCTCTCAGCTGATTTTGTTGTTCTTCTCCATCTTCTTTTTGTTAACCAAATTATGCTTTCTCTACCTATAAGATTAAGAAATCTTGAGGAAAAACAGCAGGAAATCCCTTCCTTGCTTCCCTCCAGTTTGAGAGGCTTCGCCACTCGGGCAGGCGCCCCTCAAGCCCACATTTATGAAAGCATCAGTGAGATTTTCAAGGCATCCGGACAGAAGCCCATGCCGCACACTACCTTGTCAGCTCTCGTTTCCATCTTTGTGGCAAGTCTTCCTCTATTTGGTGCCCTCCTTTCTGGTTCATCATCTAAAATAAAAATGAAATAAGGTATCTGTTTTGACTAGATACACAATGAAAAGTCCCAGGTAATCTGGAAAAAGAAAAGCGACGATAGGCATGTATGTCTTTTTTTTTGGTCTTTTTGAGACAGGGTCTTACTATGTAGTTTAGGCTGGCCTTGAGCTCACTTTGTAGCCCAGGCTGGTCTTAAACTCACAATGATCCTCCTGCCTCAGCCTCCCGAGTGCTGGGATTACAGACGTGCGCCACCACACCTGGAAGGCATGTATGTCTTGAAGGACTTTTATGATCGAAAGTTTTATGACAAAAAGGAATAAAATTTCCTGATAAGCATAGGACACTTGTTTTCAAAACAAAAGTGTCTTACCTTTTCTTTTTCCTCTGAATACCAAATATATATTTATTCGTTAGGACAACATAGAAAGCCTATAATCCCAGCTACTCAGGAGGCTGAGGCAGTAGGACTGCAAGCTCAAGGCCAGCCTGGACAATTTAGTAATACCCTGTTTCAAAATTAAAAAATCTAAAAGGGTTAGGGAAGGCTTGTTGGTAGAGCACTTGCCCAGTACCACGCACACACGCACAGTGTGTACATACACATACATACATACATACATACACACACACACATACACACACACACACTCCCTCCCTCAGGTCTGTCGAGTTGGCATTCCAGAATATGCTTTCCCGCCTTTTTTTTGCACACACAATGTCATGTCCCGTTTGGCAGAGCTGCAATCCCATTGCTTGGTGCGACCTGGTTTTCTTTGCCACATCACCACCCATGTCTTTAAGTGCCCTTTGGCAGCACTGTTCTTAGTGGCTACATTATATTCCACCAGATGGATGGACTACATTTTCAATGTCTTTTTCAGGTAGAGTCTTGCTATGTAGCCCAGGGTGGTGCCAACTCACAGCAATCCTCCTGCCTCAGCCTCCTAAGGGCTGAGATTACAGGTGTGCACCACCACGCCCCACCCAGCTAGAATTTCTCCAGATGGACTATGACTTTGTGGGCTGTTCCCTTTCCACTTACAGGCACTGCTTCAGCTGATGCGGGCGTCAGCATCCTGGCACCCACTGGGTATGGGTTCTTTTGGCACAGGGCACAGTTTAAGAGAGACCCTTCTATTTCCTTTTTTCTCAGAGAGGCACAATCTAATCTTAAAACTAAACACAGAAAACCGAAGGACCAACGTATTCCAGGTTAGCCACTGTTCTTAGCTACCAGTTCTTCAACGGGCCTAGTAGTGCACGCTTGTGACCTCCATGTTCTGAGAGGCGGGGGCAGGAACATGTTACATTCAAGCCCAGCCTGGCAACTTAGAGACTCAGGGAGACCTTGTCTCCAAATATACAAGGGCAAGGGTGTAACGTGATGCAAATGTCCCAAGTTCAATCCGCAGTGCCAAGTAGAAAAACAGTCCTCACCCTGTGCAGCCCTTGCCACCATCTTTCTGACTGAGGCCACAGGGGCGGGCCTGGGCACCTGCTTGGCGGCCAGGGTGGCTGATCGCGTCGTCCTGCCGGGCAGCGCCGCCGCAGGGGGCGCAGCTGTGGGAAACAGCAGGGAAAGTTCATCATTAGTGAGCATCGGGGGCAGCATCGGGACCAAAGGGCAACTCTGGGCGCACCCACCTTTGCTCTTGTCCAGCACTCTCCTGTCAGCAGCCTGTCTTCCTCCAGGTCCGGCGGCCCGGGCAGAACTCGGAACAGGGATCTGCTCAGAGGTGAAGAGGAGGAGCTCGGTGATGCGATCACTAGTGAATCAAACCGCGCCATCGCTAACCTGGACAAAGACCCCGCGCCAAACGCTGGCATTAGACTCCAGCGACAAAAAGCGCGCTGACTCGGAGTGAAGAAAAGGTTTCCTGTTGCACAAACCTCCAAACAGTCTCCACAGACGCCAGGAACTGATGAAATGCAGCGAGCTAGGCGAGGGAGAACAGCGGCCCCTCCATGCGCTGGCCGGCCTGCGCGACACACTTCCGAGGGGCTGGAGTCCCCGCTACTGCACGGAGCCCCCGGTTCGCTCGCGCCCTTTCAGGCTGCGTCCAGCGCCACCACTCCCAAGGCTGTCCCTGCGGCCCTCCCGCCTCCGCGCCGCAGAGCCCGGGGAAGGGTCTGACTACTATGCGATTCCTGTTTTATTGCCGGTCTCACACGAAAGCTCCAAGCCAGGGAATTTTGTTTTCTTTCTTTGTATAGTTTTACTGTTCGTTGATTTTCCTTACTATAATCCAAAGCCTACAGAATGCCGGGAGCGGGAGTCACTCGAGGACCACTGAATGTCCGAGACCTGTCCTCCTGACCCGCTAAGAGCGGCGCAGCTTCCCTGCTTTCTCTGGCACGTGCTTTAGTGACCTCCTGAGCCCCGCCCGAGGGGGACAGAAGACCCCGAAGTCTCTAACAGTCCCCCACGCTTTTCATTCCTGCCCGCATTTCCCGCAAGCAGCTGCAGCCCCCAGTGAAGCTCAGCGAATGGCTCCCAGGGAGACAAACGCGGGGACTGAGGGACGCCATGAAGGACGTCATGGGGGACGCGGGGGCGAGGCTGCTTCGACCGGAAGCGCCCTGCCCACATCCCCAAAACTGCTCCAAACCACTGCGCCCCAACAATCACTTTACTACCTGTTAACTCAAGGGAATCGGTCACTGCGTTTGAATCTGATACTTGATTTAACATAAGTTTACCCCCGCTAAGGAAGCAGACGTATAATTTGCTATTTTAGTAACAATCCCTTAGCAACTATACCTTCGTGGGTCCCACTTGGTCCCTGGCCTTGGATCTTGTGATTCGCACAGAAGATGAAGCAGCCTTAAATAGCCAAGAGATCGAGTCAACAAAACAGAACAACGACAAAACCATCTGGTGAAGTTTATTTCCATGTGTCATTATAAAATGAAATTCCGTTTGAATTTTATCCTTGCACACCTACTTTTTCTGATTCTGGCTGGATTTAAATTATGTTTCAGTCAGCATATTCAAACTTAACTCAGATTTCTTAGGAAAAGAAGGCATTTGAAACCGTATTTCCCAGGTATTAGAATCTTAATAAGACTGGTTATTTTGCCAGGCATTGCAGTGCATTCCAGCACTCTGGAGGCCAAGGCAGGAGGAATACAGTGAGTTCAAGGCCAGCCTAAACCACATAGTGAGACTGTCTTAAAAAGCCAAAAAAAAAAAAAAAAAAAAAAAATTAGCCCTTAAGTTGTAGATGAGCAGACTCCAGTAAATCAACCTCTTCAAGGTCTGTTTTTCTTCCAACCAGAAATACCCTCTCCTTCCCTGATAGTCACAGACTCATTTTAGCAACAGTTTTAGACTGTGAACTACACCTGTCAGTTTTGGCCTTGTCTGGTTATCCTGACGTCAAACTGAACTCAGAATGAGTAACCAGATATCTGCTAAGTAAATTAATGAGATTCACGATCCCAGAAAAGCAGGCTATTTCTTGGACCTTTACATTTTTATTATTTTTTTGAGATGAGGGTCTCATTATACAGTCCAAACTGGCCTTGAACTCATGGTGACCCCCCTGCCTCGGCCTCTCAAGTGCTAGGGTCACAAGCCGGCACCACCACGCCTGGCTCTTACTCAATTCTTACTTCAACCAGGACTGTGTGTGCAATGAGATTGCTCAGACACCTCTTTAAAATGAGATCCGTGCGCCACGTCCTCCTCCCTGGCCCTCCTCCCCGGCGCCGATGTCTGCAGACTCCACCTGCCCACAGCACGGAACACCCTGTTGCCCTGGCTCCAACTGTCCTACAGCTGCCCCTGCCCCACACCAGCCTCACACCCTGGTCCCTGCCCAGCAGCCTGTCCATCCTGCTCCCCAAATGTGCCTTGCTGTTGTCTAACACCCAGGATGGTCCCTAGAAGGTGGGTTTTTTTCTTTGAGTCAGGGTCTCACTAAACAGTTCAGGCTGGCCTTGAACTGACCATGTAGCCCTGACCGGCCTCGAACTCACAGTGACCCTCCTGCCTCAGCCTCCCGAGTCCTAGGATCATAGGTGTGAGCCACTGCGCCAGGCCTATAAATTTCAAGAGTTCCCAAACAAGCCCACTTACACCTGTTCCTTTTCTTCCTTCCTTATCTCGCTTGGCAGGAGCATCACTTGGATGGCTGCTCAGACTAACACCCTGGGCCAACACAGCACTGGCACTGCAATGACCTCACCCTCGCTGCCTCCCCGGTCACCGGTCTCTTCCGATGTCTCACCCTGGCATCTTCTAAACACACTGCACTGGCCACTCAGCTTACCCATTCTCCCAGGAGGCCCAAGCACAGCCTTCCCTATGGAAACTTCCCTGCCGAGGCTAATCTGCACTGTTAACTTGATAATGGCTCTACGTGCGGTTTATAAGCCTCCCCCACGCTCTGTAACCTGCAGGATAAACACGAAGCCCTTGGCACAGCGTGACTCAGCCTGGCTGTTTTCCTAGATTTATCCCATCTCAGTCTGTATGTGTATCAAGAAACCTGGCCAGCAGGATGGTGCATGCCCATAATCCCAGCTACTTGGGAGGCTGAGGCAGGAGGATCTCAAATTCAAGGCCAGCCTGGGTATCTTTACAAGATCCTACCTCAAAATTTACATATATAAATTTATATATACATATACATGTATATATAAATTTATATATATATATATATATAGATATATATATATAGATATAGATATAGGCTGGAGATGTAGCTCAGTAGTAGCGAGCTTGTTTAGCCTGGGTGAAGTCCTAGTTCAATCTGTAAACCCACAAAAAAAAAAAAAAAAAAAAGAAATCTGATATTCATCCTTCTGAGCTACTATGTTTTTTTTGTTTTTTGGTCTTTTTGTGTGTGTTTTTGAGACAGGGTCTCACTATGCAGTTCAGGCTGGCCTGCAGCTCACTTTGAAGCCCCAGCTGGTCTCGAACTCGCAACGAGCCTTCTTCAGCCTCCTGAGTGCTGGGGGTACATGTGTGTGCCGCCACACCCTGCGCTAAGCAACTATTACGTCACTCCCACTTCCTACCAAATAGTTATGTGAATAAATAAAGGGACTAAGGGGGTGGGCTTCGTTCCATCATTTAATCTCCGAATGAAAATTCCAGGCGAGAAGAACTTAGGGTACATTTACCTTTTTTGGCTCGGCTTTCCTGGCACTGGGCATGGATGAGAGGAAGGAGGGGGCTTCGGGCGTGAAATGGCCCACTTTAAACACGCCTCGCTTCGCTTTCTCCCGCTGCTCTTTCAGTTTTTGAAGCTGCTTTTCCTCTTTGTATTTCTGCAGCATTTGCTTGCGCTGATCACTTAGTATAGTTTTCACAGATTCTAAGCAGGCAAGAGAAACAGAACGCAGCGCATGAGCATTTCAGACAACACAGCGGCGCAGCAGCCGTAAGGCCCTGTCCGACCCACCCCTCGAGACGCCCTCGGACACCGGTGACTTCAGCCCTGGCCTTTGGGGAGTGTCTCCCAGGCCGGGACGCAACTCAGCGGCACAGCGCCTGCCTGGCAAGCGAGAGGTCCTGAGTTCCAATTCCTGGTACCAGAAATAAATAAGTCGTGCGCACCTCTGCCCGCTCACCTTGTTAACGGCTTCCCATAGTGGGGAGGGGCTTAGCTGGGGCAAGACCCCAACAAGGGCCTCCTTGGGGCTCCAGCTAATCTGGCTGGAAGAGCGAACGCTCCCCTAGGGGAGCGCAGGGGAGGAGGGGCTTGAACGAGGATGGCTGCCCCGCCCCACATCCCACAGACAGCAAGGAGACTGGGTTGAACCGCTAGGTGTGCGCTCTGGGGTGGCGTTACACCAGGTGCAGCGCACCCCTCCTTGGTCACCAACCCCAGGGGTCCTGTCGGGGCGACTCCACCTACCCTGTGAGTCTCGGAGAGGGGGGCCTGACCAGGACAGGCAGGTGGGTGATGCCAGGTCCATCTATGACAGCCCAGAGGGCCGGTCAGGTTGTGAAACGTTCCCGGGATCCACCTGGGAGGGTCCTTTCCCCTGATTAAGGAAGCTGAGGACAAAGGCCCCCAGTCTCCATCTCCTGGGGGGCCCCCAGCCTTGTCTCTAAAGGGCAGATTTGTCTTCTAGTTTGTTCTTTTTTTTTTTTTTTTTTTTTGGTCTTTTTGAGACAGTCTCCCTAGGCAGTACAGGCTGGTCTTGAGCTCACTTTGTAGCCGACCTGGTCTCAAACTCGCAAAGATCCTCCTGCCTCAGCTTCTTGAATGCTGGCATTATAGGCATCCGCCACCATGCCCGGCTTACTTTGTTCCTTCTTACAAATAAAGCGTCTTCCCTTTTAAACCTTGTTCCTTTCACTCATAACTGGTGCAGAGTTTATATCCTAGTTGGCAGGGAGCAGCGGTGCACACCCTCAGGGGTGACCCGGGGTGCTGGGCAGGCGACTGCGGCATCCCAGAGGCTACGCCCCGTCACCCTGGCATGGCACAGTCCTGTCCTGGGTAAAACACAGCGCTATGGAAAGGGACACAGCTGTGCGCGTGTGGGCAACTCTACCCCCGGCATCCCCAGCTCGGGGGCAGCCAGGGCTGAGGTTCCTGAAGGAAGTCTCCAGGGGAGGCTCCAAGGACACAGAACCGAGACCCTGCCCAAGCTGGCACCGAGTCCAGCTCCAGGGCCTTAGTCCCCTCCCCAGAGGCAGACCCTCCCGTCTCAGCCAGGCCTTCAGAGGCACCTTTCCTGGACACCTGCTACTGCCTTTACAACTACCCAGCTCTGCCGGGCATGGTAGCCCACACCTATAATGCCAGCACATAGAGGCTGAGGCAGGAGGATTGCCGTGAGTACCAGACAGTCCTGAACTGCATAGTAAAACCTGTCTCACAAAGACATACCAAAAAAAAAAAAAAAAAAAATCACGAAACTTTGCTGCACTTGTTTCAGGAAACAAATTCTTTTTTTTTTTTTTTTTTTTGCGGTACTGGAGATTGAACTCAGGACCTTGTACTTGCCAGGCAGGCACTTATTCCACTGAGCTATATCCCCAGCCCAGAAAACAAATTCAACTCACAAGATTTCACTGCTGAGTACTTCAGTGTACATCTCCAAACACTAAGAACATTTAGTCTCCTAACAATTCCTGCTGTGTCTGTCGCAGAGTCCAGACTTAAACTTCCCTGCCTGTTTCAAAGACCTTTTGGTAAACCATCAGTTTGTTCAATCAGGAACCAACTATACGTTTTATTTAGGGATATTTGTGTCTTTTCATCAAAGACCAGCAGTTCTGCCTTGGTCTGCTAGGCAGCCTGCTACTCCCCACTAGTAAAAACTGCTCTCGTGTCAGAGATCTGGTCTGGCTCCCTGCGGGTCTCGGTTCTATCATTTGGTGCCAAAACCCCCCAACCGGGGAGCCCTCCCCAGGCTGCTCCCCCCATGTGGCCCTGCTGCAGGCCCAACCCCAACACCAACCCAGCCAACTCGGCCAGCGGCAACTTTCCCTCCACCCTCCTTTGCCCATTTCTGAACCGTCACCTCTCCCTTCCCTGCCTGCCTCTCACACCGGCTCTGAAACTGCCGCCCTGCCCGCTCTGCCAGTTCTTCCCCTCCCACCCTAAGAAAAAAAAAAAAAAAGACCAGCAGTTGAGCTGGGTGTGATGGTCTACATCTGTAATCTCAGCACTAGCGAGGCTAGGTAGGTGCTTATTCCACTGAGCTATATCCCCAGCCCCTAGCAGTAGCAAGGCTGAGGCAGGAAGATTGGTGAGTTCAAGGCCAGGTTGAACTGCACAGCGAAACCCTATCTCAAAACAAACAAGAAGAAAAAAGCAGCTGTTCTACTGAAGAAGTTAGAAATGTGCTGAATTATTATATTGGTTATTTTGAGCTGAAGCACTTAAAAAAGCCAGGGATGTAGCTCAGTGCCACAGTACCTGCCTGGCAAGTACGAGGCCCTGGGTTCCAGTCCTGGTACCAAAAGAGAAAAAAAGAACCAAAAGAAACAAGGAAAGAAAAGCCAGTCTTAGCTTTTCTTTGTGGTAGTAGCTTTTCTTTGTAGCTTTTCTTGTGGTGGCGCATGCCTGTAATCCCAGCACTCCACTTGGGAGGCTGAGGCAGGAGGATCATTGCGAGTTTGAGACCAGCCTGGGCTACAAAGTGAGCTCAAGGCCAGCCTGAACTGCATAGTGACACCCTGCCTCAGAAAAAAGAAAAAAAGACAGAAAAGAAAAGCCAGTCTTCAAGCTTTGAAGTCTCAAAAAAAAAAGCTTTGGTCCTATGGAGCGCCCCCCACCGTATCCTTTATTTCCCTCTTTCCCTTCCCATTCTTCCAGCTCTTAAGCAGTGCCGTTTTTTTCTCTCTGCCCGAGACCACCAGCCCACTTCCCTGACCGTCAAACATACACTCATCAACTCACTCAAAAGCAAACCCTAACGAACCCTAGAGTCCGTCCGGCTCTGGCCTGCGGCTTCACATACACAGGGCAAGTGCTCCACTACTGGGCTACCTGCTCGGCCCTTCCTTAAAATTGCAGTTTGAGGCCAGATCTAGTAGTGCAGGCTCCTAATCTCAGCACCCTTGGATTACAAGCTGAAGGAAGAGGGTCACAAGCTCTCAAGCCCAGCCTGGTCATCTTAGTGAGAACTTGTCCCAAAATAAAAAAAGGACTGAGGGATGTAGCTCGGTGCGAGGCCTGCGTTCAATCCCCAGTACCACCAACAGAAAAAAAAAAATCACAAAGGCGATAAATCTGTAAATCATCTTTAGCCCAGTGCTGCCTTCCCGAGCCCGGCTTTACTTAGCTGCCACTGAGTTCCTACGGCCCACCCTGCAAACAGGTCTCGCCATGTCATTCAGACGAGCCTGGAATGGGCAGCGATCCCCTGCTCCAGCCTCCTCAGCGCATGTGCCACTACACCAGGATTGACTACTTCTTTTCATCTGGTTCTGTCCTTCCTAAGTGGGCAAATTGTATGAGTTCTTTGTTCTCGCCTCCAAGTACAGTTAATGTTTCTGCCACCATTTTATTTCACAGATTCGTTAATCACTTTGCTTTCTAGGCTTATCAATTTATCTTGTCAACACAGATCTTAACCAAGCTTCAGAAGAATGTCAGCTTTTTTGTAAGCTGATGTAGATAATAAAATGGCTTACTAATCCACAGTGAAGGCTTTGGTCTAGCGAGGCCTTGAGCCTTGCTGTGGACAGGACGCAGTCATTCATACAGAGAACACCAAGTTATGAGAAGGGTACTGCAAACCTGTCCTTCTGGTCAGATGTGCCCCCACCCTGAACAGGCACTAAACCAAACTGTGCTCTCAGAAGTACAGTATTTAAAATGATGACAGGGCCAGAGATATAGCTCAGTGGCACAAGTGCCTGCCTGGCAATCACAAGGTTCAGTTTCATTCCCAGTACCAAAAAACAAAACAAAAACAACCACAATAGAATGACCACAGACTTTCACTTACTTGGCTTGACATTGGCCTTTTCTGGAACGAGTTCCTGAGATGTCTCGTCTAATTCAGCCACAGCTTTACTCTGCAAGGTCGGAACGTTGACATCTTTCAGACCGAAGTGTCTGTTTCGCTCGTATTCCTTATGTCTGTTTTCTTTTTGAGATAGTGACTTCCTATGAGCGAGTTTCGTTCTGATCATCTCAGTGCTTAAATCCTTCCTGTGACGGCTCACAAAATGTGAAGCCATCCTGGCAGAAAAAACAGAAACCAGTTTACATGGGTTTTCATTCAATTATTTAGAACAACTGAGGATTCCAGTTAGCGCCCATCCCATCTCAGGGCCCCCTGAAATAAAAATATTGACATGCACAGTGGGATAAACATGTGACAGAGTGGGAAAGCGAACAAGATACCACAAATCACTCTGTAATTCTACAGGGGCTCGTGCTTGACAGAGGCAGCGGAACCCAGGAAAACTACGTCTAGAATACAGACAGGAGGCCCGGGGTTACCACAGAGCGCACTGGGAAGAACATAAGTAAGGGTGAAAACGGGAAAAGCTGTAAACAAAAGAGCTCCCTCAATCTGGTGATGAAAACAGGCGGCCCATCGTTTCTTCTCAATTCAAAAAAACAAAACCCACTCAGGGTGCGGTGGTATCCCTTCTCATTCCAGCACTCAGGAGGCTGAGGCAGGAGAATTACTGCACATTCAAGGCCAGCCTGGGCTACACAGGGAGACCCTGTCTCAAAAAACAAATGCAAACAAAAAACTCCCTCACAAAAACAAAAAAAAGCAAAAAAATCCCCCACAAGATGTCACAAATAGGCATTTGGGTATTGAAGACTTAGAAAAAGGGTTTTCAGGAACAATCACTACGGTGATTGGTTTGCCACGTTATCTCTGTGCATGCAAGGAGTCCCATAATTTACTTCATGTATACCCTTACTTTAAAGCTAGTGTGGTGGCTCGTGTTTGTAATCCCAGCTACTTGGGAGGCTGAGGCAGAAGGATCACAAGTTCAAAACCAGCCTGGGGAACTTATGAAGACTTTGTCTCAAAATAAAAGGGCTGCAATGTCGGGGGGCTAGGGATATAGTTCGGTGGCAGAGCTTTTGCCTGGCACACAAGAGCTTCTGGGTTCAATTTCCAGTATGGCAAAACAGAAACCACCTCTGTGAATGT
>PVLD010009021.1:57573-79905 GCA_004027595.1 Dinomys branickii
AAAAAAAAAAAAAAAAAGAATGGTTCTCCAGAATAAAATCTGGGTGGAGAGAGAGAAAGAGAAGGAGAGAGAAGAGAAAACGAGGCGGCTCATCAGGAAATCAAAAATGTCTAAGTAGCCGGGCGTGGTGGCCCACATCTGTAATCCCTGCACTTGGGAGGCTGAGGCAAGATCATTCCAAGTTGGAGACCAGCCTGGGTTACAAAGTGAGCCTAAGACCAGCCTGAACTGCACAGCGAGACCCTGACCCCAAATGACAAAAAAACAAAAAACAAAAAAACAACCAGTAGAAGCACTGGAGAATACAGGCATGAACACTCAGGTTTCCTGTTACACTCGCACCTGTCAAGCAGGCACTCAACCTTGAAGCGGACATCAACTGAGTGTCTACTTCAGCCCACTCTGACTCTGCCCACTAGGAGGTAGCTCAAGGCCCGGTGATGCCTCAGTCCCAAGTGACTGGCCCGAACCCCTCCACGTGATGCCGATGCCAGCAGCAGGTTGCTTTGAGGCTCCCGCCCCATCCCACTCAGCTCACACTGACTGGCTGAGAGCTCACACCTGCAGGCCCCTCACACAGATACAGGGCTCAGGTGAAAAGAAGCTCGGGAGGCGGCCCCCAGCCCCTCTTCCGAATGACCGCCCTCCTGCTGTTTCTCCCCACAGGTCCTCCTTAATCTTCCAGGCTCTTATGAAGGCTCATCACAGTCATGACTGATTGCTTCACTGGCCAAAGGTGAGGGACTGAGTCCCCAGCCGCGCTCCCCGCTGGAGGCTCACTGTAGTCTTTCCTTCCCGTGCCCAACCACCGACCGAAACTACCCAGCTCACGGTGCCAGCAGCAGTCCATTCATTAGACTATTTATAACGATGTCACTTGGAGGAGTCCAAGGATCTTAGGAGTTGCAAGCCAAGAAACAGAGACAAAGACCAGTGCTCGCTTCGGCAGCACATATACTAAAATTGGAACGATACAGAGAAGATTAGCACGGCCTCTGCCCAAGGATGACATGCAAATTAGTGAAGCGTTCCATATTTTTAAAGAAAAAAAAAAAACAGAGACAAAGACCAAACAGATATTTTACAACGTCACAGGCGCACAACATACTCTTCTAGAATAACTAAGGCCAGGCGTCGTGGTGCACAACTGTAATCCCAGCACTTGGAAGGCTGAGGCAGGAGGAGGATCTTTGTAAGCTCGAGACCAGTCTGGGCTACAAAGGGAGCTCAAGGACAGCCTGGCTGCATAGCGACACCCTGCCTCAGGAAAAAAAAAAAAAAAAAAAAAACCCAAGGAAGTCCCCTAGGAAACTTTAGGTAAAAAGGAATCCACAAAAAAAAATGTAAGACACTAAATGTTACACACAGTAACTTCAAGCGATTAGCAGCATATAAAAAGCGAGACTCCATCTGACCTGGATGCTAACAAGATCCTCCTTAAAGAGCTGAGAGGAGACAGGAAAGAGATGTGCTTTTTCACGGGGAACTCCATGAGGTGATTTGTTGTCTTCTACAAGTATTGATTTGCTAAATACTACTCCAGAGACGCTACGACCCGCGCCGGGTCTTTAAAAACACCCCGCGCGCTCCCGTCAAGGGCGTGCCCGGTTACCGCTTCAGCACTAGAAGGTACAGTCGCTCTAGCATTGCGTCTTGCCTTAGCTGCTCGCGTTCACACAGCTACCACCCGGCGGGCCCCAGGGCTCTCAAAACCAACCGGGCTGAGCGCGCGCGTCTGTCCCGTTCACCCAGCGCTTCCCCGCACGCGCGGTGGCAGCGGTCACAGTCTCTGGGAGAGGCCAGTACAGCTCCAGGTCCGGGCCAGGGTTGCTAAACGTCACGCCCCGGCGGTGAGGCGAGACGCTGACCGCTGTGAGAGGGCGGCGACTAGCTGACGGTTCCCGGAGGACCCGCCATCGGGCTCGGGAGGGCGGTGCCTCGGCCCGGCCGTCCCCGCAGCGGCGACCCGCCCGCAGCCCCGCGGCTTTCTCCGGAAGCGGGCCGGCGTCCTTCACCCCCAGTCCCCCAGCACCCACCTACCTGAGGCACCTTCTAGGGTGAAAGCTCAACCAGAGTGAAAATATCAAAGTCCTCCGGATCAGGACGTCCTGCTTTGCCTCGGACGCGGGGACGCCTACCAACAGAGCCCAAGCACAATTCAAACTTCCCGCCCGGAGCCTCTGATTGGGAGGTTTTCCCAGCACTTCCGAGAAAAGCGCCCGCCTCTTCCTTTAAGACTGGCTGGTGACTGGTTTGCTACGTGTGACGTTTGAATTGATTGAAAGGAGAACGGACGGTTCTGGAGTTGACCTGCGGGGGGCGGGACCGCAAGATGGGCGGAGCCGGAGCCGGAGCGGGGCGGGGTTTGGAGTGGGTTAGCTCGGCTGCACGTCTCGGTCGTCTGGGGGGATGTTGCGGTCCAGGCACAAAGACCTGGGGCCATCTGTCCCGAGAAAAGACCGAGACACAGACGGGGGAGCAGCCCAGGGTAGCTGCTTCAGGCTTTAGGGATGTCCTTGTGTAATCGTGGAAATCAGCTCATTGGTTTGTTTTTTTTGTTTTTGTTTTGAGTACTGGGAATCAAACCTAAGGCTTTCACGCGGAGCTGCAGCCCGGCTCTTTATTTTTTATCTTGAGACAGGGGCTTGCTAAATTGCCAGGTTGCTCAGCTGGGCTGAGACTTGCGATCCTCCTGCTTCAGCCTTCTCTTAGAGTGCTGTGATCACAGCCGTGCACCACCACCCCCGGTTCCAAAAAGAAAAAAAAACTTGAAAGCAAGTGTTCATCCTTATAAATCCCTCCTTACAGTGTCTGCTGTGACTTTTCTACTCGCCATGCTTTTTCTCCAGTCTCTTTTTTGCTGATATAAAATGTATAGATGGTGGAGAGCGTAGTTTTAATTTAGTTTTCTTTTTGGTATACAAATTGATGTTTTTGCTAAGTGTGCAGTAGAGGGTGGGCGTGGTGGTGGCACTGGCTTGAATCCCAGCTACTCAGGAGGCTGAGGCAGGAGGACTGCTTTTCAAGGACAGCCTGGACAATTTGGGTCCCCTCTTCAATCTCCTGCTCTTAGCAGGAGCTCCTCAGATCTGAACGAAGGTGGCAGACACACACCCTTTCTTCTGTTTTCTTCCTGCTTTCCAGGGTCCATCCGTACCCTCTCTGTAGCTTTCACTGCAGAGAAGCATTCCAGCAATGGAACTGTTTATCCTTTTGCTGTAGGAGAAATAGAACGCCCATCCTGCTCGACGTCCTAAATGCCGAGTTCATGTTCTCTAAAATCGAAGAATGGATTCAGAAATGATGGAGGTTAACAGTAGGAAGAATTCATGGAGAGAAAGAAAGCTTCTGTGTGAGAGGGACAGAAAGGGGCCTGGAAAGTGGGTTGTCCACCAACCCCACTTCTCAAGGTGTTTATTGAGCAAAGCCACATGGTGAGGTGGGTCCCCCACCCCAAGGTGATTGATGTCTGCTGAGAGTATCAATCACTGCCGGTCCCCGGGGAAGCACTGAGCGGGTAATTCTTTTTCTTGAAGCCTGGCCTTCAGTGACTGTGCCTCCAGCAGCAGCTGTCTTCTGGATTGACCTCTGGGGGGCCTAGCCCTGTCCGACTGCCTGTTTCACCCGCTGATGGACATCTGAGTTATTTCCAACTTGGAGCTATTAACAAGGCTGCTGTAAACGTAAGGGTGTGTCTTTGTAGGAGTATTTCACCTCTCAGAGAAAATCTAAGTGGAAGATGTGGGGGTCATTCTGGGCAGGGTGACTTTATCAGACATTGCCTGACTGTTTTACAAAGTTGGTGCACCATCTTTTCCTCCTGCCAATGACTGGTAAGAAGTCGGGATGTACTTCCTGCCTTTAACATTTGGGGTTGTCAGTGCTTAACCCTTCTAGGAGGGCCGAAATAGAATCTCACTTTAATGTTGCAGTTTCACAATAACCGTTGATAATGTTTTTTTTAATGTGGTTATTGAATTCTTTATATCTTGTTTTGTAAAATGTTTAAGTCTTGGTTTTCAGTTTTAAAAATGTTTTGAAAACTGGAAGTCATGATTTTTTAAATTTTGCTTTTTATGTATTTATTTGTAGGAGTTCTAGCCTGGGTACCAGTCCTTTGATATGAAATTCATTTTTTTTCAGATCCCTACGTGTATATAACATACTTTGATCATCTCCCCCTTCACATTTTGGGTATCTTTCAAGACACATATTTTGATCATACCCTCTACCCCTATGTTTCTTACATCAGTCTCTCTACAGAAGATAGGATTACCATAAATTGCTCAGTTTGAAGGGAACGCTCCTGGACCAAATATTTGAGTACTAAACCTTTCAGCACAGCCTGGGAGAGATTATACGGAGAATGAGGAGGTGCTATGCTCAGGCCCCAACTCCCCGTGGTGAATGTGATCATTAGGAACTGCAAACGTGCTAGTAAAATGTTTCTTAGAAGAAACAAGGCTACGCACAGCACCTGCCCAGCAAGGACAAGGTCCTGAGTTGATTCCTGGTACCAAAAAAAAAAAAAAAAAGGCTACTAGCTGGGTGTGGTCGCCCATGCCTGTAATCCTAACACTGGGGAAGCTGAGACCGGAGGATTGCTGAGAGTTCAAGGCCATCCTGGGCTCTACAGTGAGTTCAAGGCCGGCCTGAAGTACATAGCAAGACCCTGTGTCAAAAAGACAAACAAATAGAGCATTTGTTCCATTTACTCTCATTTCTTTTATGATCAGAATTGTACATTCCCGTTCTCACTTATTAGACCAGGATGGTTTCTTAATGAAGCAATATTTTCATGCTCAGCATCCAAACACAGGATTTCTGCTGGATCTGAGGAGGCCTGGATGGCCTTGTCAGCCTCCTCAGTTTTAAACATCAGAGGTGAACATCGCTTGGAATCTTCCCAGCTACCACAGTATCCATTTTCATGCTGTCAAAGAGCTGGTTTCTATTCTAGAAATCTCTATATGGGTAGCTATAGTAGGTCACGGGTGTAACACGGTCCATCTGCACACACGAGATAGCTATTTTGGTTCTGAAGTTTGCTGCTAGATCATTAGTTTCAAAGTTACCATATTTTTCTGACCTGAAATTGTTGATTCCCAGTGAGGTGAGGAAAACAATTTGAATGAATAAGGAGGTAGATGAACTTGGCAGGCCTGCATTTTCCTGTCCTGGAATATTTTACAGTGCACTATTAATGCTACGTCTTAATGACACTGTATGGGGGGGGAGTTGGGGGGTTTTTTAGACAGGATCTTGCTTTGTAGTTCAGGCTGGTCTTAAACTCAAGGGGATTCTACTGGCTCAGTCTCCTGAGGGTCTTTTGGGATTATAAATGTGCACCACCACTCCTGGTAATAACACCTTATTCTTCTATATTGGGGATCTCTTTCTTGGTAGTTTATAGGAATTCTTTAATTTCCCTAGATTCACTTTATGCCTTTTAGTTATTTTGTATAAAGTAGACTATAACCTTATTGTATTGTATTAATTTGCAAACCTCAAAGGACTTGGCACCTTTCCATTATCGTAACAACCACAGACTTCATCAGGGAAAAGGTCACCAGCTGTAAAGCTTTTGCCTATAGTTGGAGATACTGCTTGGAAGGTCTTCTCTCTTGTTATTCTATGTTATCTTTGTGATCCTTTCAGAATTTCAAATCGGTATCTTTGCATGTGTTTTCCTCTCCTGGGTTGAAGATCAACAGCTCAGATAAATTCTCACAAAAGTAGATCTTTGAAAACCTAGAGAAGTGGGTCGTGGTGGCACACGCCTGTAACCCCAGCACTCGGGAGGCTGAGTGTTACGGTTTGTGACTGGATGTGCCGCCAAAGATACGTGCAGTCATGGGGCGGCGTCTAGAGTTTATGACTGATTCGTGGTCCAGTGTTGGAATTACGGGTGTGAGTGCTACACCCGCCCTGGGACAGACAGTTTGCATATGTAAGGGAGAGAAAGAGGGGCTTGCTGCAGCTCCTCCCCTTTGCTCTTGTTGCTTTTGCTATTTTCCACTGCCATGAACTGTCGCCTTCTGCCATGCGCCACTCTGCGTTGGAACCAGCTGAGTATGGACTGAAACCTCCATAAACTGTGAGCTAAATAAACCTTTCCTTCCTTAATTTTGGGTGCCGGGTATTTTGTCTCAGCGATGAGAGAAAAGTAACCAAGACACTGAAGCAGGAGGATCTCTGTGAGTTTGAGGCCAGCCTGGGCTACAAAGTGAGCTTAAGTCTAGCCTGAAGTACACAGTGAGACTCTGTCTCAAAAAGACAAAAAAAAACCCAGTATGCCCTTGTAGATGTGAAGACGTACTCAATTTAGAAATTTATCCTGAAACTCTGCCACCAGGTCCTTATTTGTTTTTTTGTTTTGTTTTTTGTCTGTTTGAGGCAGGGTCTCACTATGCAGTTCAGGCTGGCCTTGAGCTCACTTTGTAGCCTAGGCTGGTCTCCAGCTCTCAATGATCCTCCTGCCTCAGCCTTCCGGGTGCTGGGATTACAGGCATGCAACACTGTGCCTGGCTTTGAGAGGTCTGAGAGGGACCCAACAAGCATAGTTCTTTCAGGTCTTGGATATCAAACTATGATACGTGATCCTGTAGGAAGTAAAATGAACTCCAGTAATTGTCAAAATGTCTTTGTATTTTTCACCCACATATATGATACAGTTCATTGCATATAATTTTCAATTAATAAATATAGAACAAAATGTGAAGTAGGTATGAAAATAGCTTCCTGAAAGTCATGCATGGTGGTGCACACTTGTAATCCCAGCATGGAGAGGCTGAGGCGGGAGGATTGCTGCGAGTTGGAGGCCAGCCTGGGCTACAAAGTGAGCTTAAGTCTAGCCTGAAGTACATAGTGAAACCCTGTCTCAAAAAGACAAAAAATGAAATGTCATTGTTTAATTATAAGATGGTGTGCGGAGGCGACCCAGAGGACTCGACCGGGCCTCCGGGCGTGCTGCATCAGGCAGAGCCTGGAGGTTCACGGGGGTGACCCTGCCAACTCGACCGGACCCCCGATGGCCTTGAGGGCTTGTCAGTGGGGTGCTGACCATAGTGAACCTGGTTCCCTGCCAACCTACCGTCTTTGAGCATGGGTGTTTTCCCACGTCCTGCCGTAGCAATTTGTGTGCACCCAGGTTTGTTACAGCATAATTTGAAGCAGCCATGTGTCTTCCCAATCTGAGAGCCCAAGGGAGTAAATAAACCAAAAAGTATAGCTATTATTAGAAGGAGGATGACTGATCAGGTGGGAGGACAATGGAGATGAGGGTGGAGAAAAATGATTAATCGAATGAGCCATCATCTGTACAACTGAGTAACAAATGCGAAGATAACGTTATATAATACAACATCCAGTGCTAATTCCCTACTATCTTCTCTATAATTTTGTATTTCCTTTATTGTTTTTGTGTTATTCTGGTTTATGTCTCCATCCTTTTGTCTTTAAAATAAAATAAAATTATAAGATGGTGTGATATTTACACCGTATCAGATTTCTCAGGTAAAGTCCCCTGAGGAAAGGACTGAGGCAGTACCAAAGGCTGATGGGACCTCACGTAACTGTAGGGGGGATGAGGAGAAAGACATAGAGACAAATTTCAGGGCACAAGATCAATGAGGGGGCTTGCCTCTAGTGGACTGGCTTGGCTGCCTCCGCTGGTTGGCTCACTTTTATTGGCTGGGAAGAAAGCAGTGGAACAGTAATTATAGAAAGGGGGTGGGTAAGGATTAAATTACTGCACTGTCTTTTTTTTGGTGTCAGGAATTGAGCTCAGGACCTTCACTTGCCACACAGGCACGGCACTGTTGAGCTATATTTCTCTATATTTTCTCTAAGCCCCAATTGACAACTGTCCTGAGGAGATGCTATCTTGCCTCAGAAATGCTGGGTTATTAGCATTCTGCCCATAGCCAGGGGCACATGCCCTTTTGAAGCAAGGTCACACTGACCTTGGGACATTGGAGGACTTATATAGTGGGGGCTATGATCTATCATATAGTCTGGTCCCCAACAAGGCAGAAGTTTTCTTTTTTTTTTTTTTTTTTTTTTTTTTGTCTTTTTGAGACAGGGTCTCGCTGTGCAGTTCAGGCTGGCCTTGAGCTTACTGTGTACCCTAGGCTGGTCTCACAACAATTCTCCTGCCTCAGCCTCCCAAGTGCTAGGATTGCAGGCGTGCGCCACCATGCCCAGCTGAAGGCAGAAGTTTTCTAAAGGTTGTTTTTGGGAGAGTGGTCTGGGAAGGGGTGAGAGAAGCAGGTTTTGTTGAGAGAGGTGAGCAGATGCTGCTGGCCTGGGGTAGAACAGCCCTTCAGAGGTGTCTTGGTGTGGGCACAGGGGGAGACTTGTACTGTCTCACTAGCCAGGCTTCGGTTACCTGCTGCCCAGGCAGATGTTTGGAAAAGGACCCAGCTGTGAGCCACTAGTCACCAAAGCTACCAGCAGTCAAACCTGGAACATTCCTCCTTCATGAACGGGGTATCCAGACTCCCGAGCTCCACACAGCTAATTCACCGTCTCAGAACGGCCCCATTGGGATTCCCATGTGTCTGTCTCAGGAGAAACAAAGGTAGGTAGTTGTGCCAAAACTGTCACTTATGCTAGAAGCCCTGTAACACAACAGCTGATAGCGCCTGCTCTCTGTCCTAAGTGATTTAGGGTCCCCTCCCCGTGGCTAGCACTGTCCATGGCTGCATGTTCACCTTACAATATGACAGGGATCCTTGGCTTTGAAGCAACTCAGTTCCTGGGAATCCGGACTTCCCAGGTGGTGCCTGTTGCACTCACCCACATACACCCACATACAGTTAAAATCGGGTGTGTGCTTCCCCATGGCCACAAGTTTAGAGCAGCCCCAGCAGTGGTTTGAATTGTTACAATGGTTACGATTCTTACAGTTGTACGCTGCCTCTCAGGCAGCAAGGGGAGCTCTCAGTCCTATGCAGTAAGGAATAGGAGGGGGACTGGGGATATAGCTCAGTGGAATAAGCGCTTGCCTAGCAAGCACAGGGTCCTGAGTTCGATCCCCAGTACCCCCCCAAAAAAAAGGAACAGGAAGAAACTCTTTTAACCCCCAATTACCTGGTACTCTTTTTAACTCCCAAAGAGTGGACCAGTCTTGGAGGCTGTGAAGTTCAGGGAACACACTTGGGGACAGGAAGACACAAGGTCAGTTCAGCCTGCAAAGACCATGTGGTTTGCAGAGACACCTAGAAGCAGGGTCAAGTGAAATAAGATCACTCAGATCGAACCCACCCAGGCTGGAGTGATGCGCCCTGCTCCAAACTGATTAGGAACTTTCCCCAAGGGTGAAAGGCACGTTGCCGGTGGCAAGGGCCGCATGCGTGTGTAGAATAGTTACTGAGGTAGCTTATAGTTACCGTTACCTTATCATCACTAAAAATCACAGCCAGGTAGAGACTTAGGGTGGTGGTGAGCCCCGCATGTCCTGAAGAGGCCTGATGAAGCCCTGCCTGCCCTGTAGATGCCACAAAAGCTGTACACCACGGTTCTGCTTTTTGCTTGGGTCAGCCTGAGGTCCCTGTCTTCTTTTTCATGAGCATAAGAACAACACCTTGTTTCTGTGCCAACTACTCCTTCATGACTCTTCTCACAGCAAACACTAGAAGCCATGGAGTCAGTTGTAGGGAGCCACTGGAGCTGGTTATTGGTCAAACAGTCAAGCTACCTCAGTATTGAAAAAGGCATCCTGCCTGATAATTACAGTCGTTAGTCGCTAGGCAACATTACCCGCCAGTGATACTAACTTTGCAAGAGTATAAAAGAAACTCCCCTACTGTTGAAGTCAGTCCTCCCACTCAGCAGGCAAGAGGTGTCTCCGCCTGACCCTGGCCATCCTCTCTTGTCTTTATTTTCTGTATCCTCTTGCCGTTTTCTCCCGGGGACCACAGAGGGACCACTGACTCCCACACTTGGCGCCCAACGTGCGGCCCCCGGTAAAGAGTGGTTGGTGAGGGGGCACTCCCCAAAATTTGTGCACACAACAGAGTGAGGGAGTGGATTGGTAGGTCAAATAGTTAACACTGGAGTGTTATATTTGACAATTATCAGGTGTAAAAAACGGGGCACAGAGGTCTACTGACCTTAAACAATATAGTTACAAAAATAGGCTTAAGACCAAAGAAGAAAAGTATATTGCATTATTAGTAATTAAAATGGGACAGCTACAGTCCCAAGAATCACAGGAGCACCTGTATGCGGAAGTGTTTTTGGCATGTTTGATTCCTATTTTTACTTTTTCTGGATTTTGGTTAAAAGGGGTTTTACAACCACAAAGGACTCACCTCAGGGTTCTACTTTAAAGTTAAGCCCCGAGCCCAAGAGGGACAAGGATGATGGGACATGGCGCTGCGGATAGAATCCGAACCCTTTAGTCTTGCTCAATGTGGTAAGAAAGGAGGGACCTTTTCCTACCAGAGAAGTGTTTGCCCGAGAATTCTACTTCACAGCACCCAATAAATTTAACTGAGCCACAGGTGGCGATCCCGACCTTTTCAGCTCAGAGAAATTTTGCTGCCTCACAGGCTGGAACTCCCGCCTCTCAGGGAGTGGAGCCATTTTCTCTGTCTCCCTTGCAATTAGCATTAAAAGAAGCCAGACGGGCAGGGGAGCCCATGGAGGGTTTTCAACATTTTTACCCTGTTACTGAAGTCAAGTCCCCCAAATCCGGGACAAGGTATACGTTCTTATGAAGCTACGCCTTGTAAAACTTTAAAAGAATTAAAACAAGCAGTTGCTACTTATGGTCCTACTGCTCCCTTTACCTTGGGTTTATTGGAAATTCTGGGACAACAGATTATGGCCCCAAATGATTGGAAAGGAATAGCTAAAGCGTGTTTAAGTCCAGGAGATTATCTGATGTGGAAGGGAGACTTCCCTGAACATTGCATTGACCAGGCAGCTCGGAATGCTGCTCACAACATGGCCATTACAAAAGATATGCTGCGTGGGGAAGGTGACGATGCTAGCACAATCAGCTCACCTTTGACTTGCAGTTATACGTGCAAAGCAAAATGGAGGGAACTCCCTTCTAAGGGAGGGCACCCCTTAATGTAGCCTCTATTCATCAGGGAGCTGAGGAGCCTTTTCAAGACTTCGTAGCGAAAGAGATTATTACAGCCTGGTGAGAGGGTTATAACTGACACCGAAGCTAGCAAACTAATAGTTCGGCAGCAGCCTTTGAAAATGCAACAAATGCTGTAAGGATGAGTTAAGAGCCCACAGAAGGCGGCCACATTGCCAGAGATGATGCGGGTCTGTGCAGGTATTGGCCCCTCACATGCACAGGGTGCTGCCTTGGCAACAGCTATCAGTCAGGCTATTCATCCACAGTGTAGAGGAAAGGGGAAAAACACGGTTGTTTGTTTTCCTTGTGGAAACGAGGGGTATTTTGCCTGAGACTGCTCTGCAACATCTCTGAAGGCAACATGGCCATCAGTTGTGCCTTTAAGAAAGCCTGGCCTCTGTACAAGGTGCAGACCAGGCTACCACTGGGTATCGATGGGCGACTGCGTGTAGATCTAAAGGTGATGTGGAAGACCGTCCCACTCAGGGACACTTTCACTGGGCCTGCCCCGACCCCATCGAACAACGAGGCCACTTCCCTCCATTCCTCCTCAGCCCTCCCCTCCCCCACTAAACACGTCTCTGACCTCTGGCCAGCGACAACAGACAAGCGGAGGCTCGGACCTCGGTCCCTCCTCCAGATTCCTGTGAACTCCTGACCTGGGACCCCAGATTATTTCTACTGGGGTCTGTGAACCGTTGCCTCAGGGGACGGTGGGGCTCCTGCTAGGCCACAGCAGTCTTACTTTAAAAGGTCTTCAGGTTTTGCCTGGTGTCACCGATGCTGATTATACAGGAAAAATCAAGGTTATGGTTCAATCTATTCAAAACACTGTGGCACCTATTGGGTTCAGAGATAAAATTGTTTACTTAAAGGAAAAACATGTTTAAAGGCTCTCCTAGACACAAGTGTAGATGTCCTACAGGTGTGGCAGCTGCAAGTGCATAGGATGTGATTGGTATTTCCTGATAGAGTGGAGATGCTGAATTGCTGACCTGGAGAGATGCAAAAATGCCATTCTCTTTGGAATAGTTTCACAAGGAATAAAGCTTCACAGAGAATAAAGCAAATTTTAAAAAATAAAAGGCTTTTACATTTTCTCCTTAAGGTGATAAATTTAAAAGGTTATTTCCATCCCCAAGATAAAAGCTTGCCTTTAGTTTAAAATGAATCATATTTTCCAAGATTTACTATAAGGGAGCTATTTTTAAAAGATTAAATTAAAAAAACAATTTTCATAAATGAAATTTTGTCCCTTGTCTCAAAAAATATATATATTTCAATGATCAATTTGGTCTGTTAGAGTTATAGTAAAAATTTTTCTCTCATTTTAGATTCATACAGCTAACAAAAGTGTCTTGTTTTAATTACAGTTTTCTTCTTGACATCATATACAGGATTTGCTACTGATTTAAAAGTCTTTGGTTCTCTCGTGATTCCTAATGATGTAGATTGCTTGTTTTACAGTCCAAAATTAAATTGGTATAAAAAAGCTTTAGTATTTTACAAATAGATATAAAAATTTAAAATACGATCTAAAAGCAGCATGGTTTAAACTTAAACAATGGCAGGTCTAGAGTTGGCCTCCAAAGAATACAAGCTATGGTAACTTCCATATTTGGGTCACCTATTCCGATAGACAGTTTACCCAAACTGTGTAGATCAACCTAAATTATTTTCAGACTGTTTGGTAATATTAATTGGCTCCAGTTTTTGGACTAATTTCTCTGGTGTTATTGTCATTATTCAGACAAGTTGTTTCAAATTGTTTCTATTTTCACAGATGCATCATGTTAGGTGAAGGGAGGTTATGTGATGGCTTCCTCTTCCAAAATATTGCATACAGGTTTCTCACTATCATCACAATTCAGATTACAAAAATAAAAGGGGGAGTCAATCACTCCCACTTCACTTGTTGATATGTACTAATTAAATTTTTAAAATTTTACAAAAGAAGTAGAGCAGCAAAAAGACAATTCCATCAGGTAAAATTAAAAAGGTTAGGAGGAGTCCTTTGGAAAGATCTCCATATTGGACAATGGAAGGGACCCAGTGCACTATTTGCCTGGGCTAGAGGGTGTGCTTGTGTTTTTCCAAAGAATGCTAAGCAACCTATTTGGGTACCAGAGCATGCTGTCTGGCTATATCATGAACTCAGATCTGGAGAAGAAGTTGGTTCTACCTTTCAGGAATTTGATGTACAGTCCTGTGACAGTGTCAATTCACAGACTGCTTTACAGCCTATAGACAAGATGAGGCTAATTGAGCTGAAAATTATTGATATTCTTAAGACAATAATATACAAAGACTATATATATATATATATATATTCATTATAGTTTAAGGATTATATTTTATCCAAATTTTCTAATAATTGACAACAAAGTCTGATAGTCTATTTAAATTATAAATTTCCAAAATTATAGTAGAGTTACTATAATTCAATTTGGTCAAAAATATATTTGAGTGCACTCTGATTGTGTAAAGATGTTTGTTTGTTCTGTGTACCCATTTACATGTTTGTCATTCTATGAACAGCTATTCTATGTTCAGCTGTTGTTTGAACTCAACAATTTTTCTTTTATTATTTCCTCATAATATAATTGGGTTATAGATTTAAAGCACGCTTTCACCTGAGCTACTAGCTGGTTTAAATGATATCAAAATTAAGATATTTTAAACACAGTACTTAGGATGAGGAGAAATTATTTAGGTAGGACTCCAATTGGTGAATAAAGGAGTGGCCAACCTTTGTTCATTAATAGGGAGACCCCCGGTGATCTCGATAGTCTTTTGGGAGACAACCCAATAATTGGGTCATTTGGTCAAAAGAAAGTTTTTCAGTAAAAATTACAATAAGGTTTTCTCATAAAAGATGCACTTGGTACAAAACTACATTTCAACAAAGGTTTTCACATGTGTATGATAATTTATCAGTGTTAATCTCATGGTATATTAAATGTATTTATGATTTTGGATCTAGAAATCTTTCAAAATGTAAAACAAAGACTTTATTGTGATAAGACTTTCCTTTAGATTAAGACCTCTGCCTTTAACAAAAACGTGATGTGTATCCCATTAAAGGATAACAGCTTATGTATTAGATTAAGATAATTGGTTAAAAAGGTCATGTTATGTCAAAATGAAAATTTAAGTATGTTACAAAATGTCATCATGATTGTCATGTAGCAATGTTATATATGGTTTTGATTTATAAATTTCTGGGTAAAAATATGTAACTGTTGTTTGTTAACATTCTATTAGGATTTATATATTAGGATATCCATGGCTGTTAAAAAATGATGGTTCCATTTGTATGTTCTACAGTGTTTGCTATTCATATCAGATAGTAATATTAAGCTTATTGCCTCCCTCACAATGTTATGTCATTAATCTTTTCTGTCGGATGGTTCACAACTGAGGTTTGGAGACCAAAAATTACAGAGATAAATTGGGCCAGAGGACAGCCAATATTTTGGCTATGCCCTCTTAGTCAGTATAGACTCAGGATGGAAGAGAACCTCTACTGTGACATCGTATAAATCGGTTCAGTCCCTGATTTTTTGATAAAGGACATTATGGGACCACAGAGGAAAGTGATTCTACGTTAAGTAGTGTGCCTAAAGAGAGTTACCTGGAGAGAAAAAAAAATCTCCCAAGCTTTCGCAGAAAGCAACTTGGTCAAGCATGGCCGTGACTCATCCAGATGACTGACACTGATAGAAGATCAAGAGATACTGTACTTGGTTCAGATGATTCCTGAGGAGACTTAACTGACCTTGATAGTTAACAAAAAGTTGAATTTTTATTTATACAGGTCTTTTAAGTTGGTCTTGAATATCCAGCAGAAAAGTGTAACCACAAGATGTAAAGAAACAATACCACAGTAATAGGTTAGCTGTCAAAAAGGTTCAAGTCACCAACAACCTCTGGCAATTGCCGGCTAGACTGGTAACTGACCACTGTTAGGGACTTTGGACTATATTCTTCAAGCACAGCTTTTCCAGCTTCAGCTGAACACCCATCACTTCTGCAATTAAACAGAAAAGGGAGATACGTCAGGAGCCACTGGAGCTGGTTATCGGTCGAGCAGTCAAGCTGCCTCAGTATTGAGAAAGGCACCCTGCCAGACAGTTACAGTCGTTAGTCGCTAGGCAACATTACCCGCCCATGATGCTAACTTTGCCCGTGTATAAAATGAACGCCCCTACTGTGAAGTCAGTCCTCCCGCTCGTCAGGCGAGAGGTGACCCCCCTGACCCCAGCTCCTGTCTCCTGTCTTCATTTTTCTCATACCCGCCAACATTTCTCCCCGGGGCACAGTGAGAGACCAGCTGAGGTTCGCTACAGTCAGTGTCTTCGTCACTTTCCCACTTGTGGGACAACATATCTGACACCAGCAACTCAGAGAACGGGTTTCCTTGGCTCACGGATTTGGAGGGTCCAGTCCATGGTCTGCTGGCTCCGGAAACTACGCACGTGGTGGAAGGGCCTGGTGGAGGACAGCTGCTCACCTCCTGGTGCCCAGGAAGCAGAGAGACAGGGGGCAAGAGCACAGCCTTCCAGGTCATGCCCCAGTGACCTGCCACTTCTAACCAGCCCTCACCTTCAAACACAGGAGACTTTTGGTCTAAACCGTAACAGTTGCTAGCACTTTGACATCCATTCTAAATCCAAGCTCAACTCTCCCCTGACTGAATCAGATCTCAGTTCTCCTTGGTGTGGTGCTGGTGCACACCGCACCTAGCTGGCTGAAGCTCTCTGCTGGAGATGAAGAACTTGGAGACCTCTTGCCACTTAAAGGGACCCACACCCAGTTGCCTCCCACACACCCTGCGTTGCCATATGCTCTCCCTTCTTGGCCTGACTCCTCATTCTTCCTCTCATGACCAGTGACAAGACTGCCCTCTTGACACACTGAGCCACCTCATCCAGGGTCTATGAGTCAAAATCTTCGAACTTGTTCTCTGTTGCCATTGTGTACTGAATGCGCCTTGTATCTGTGGGACCCACAATCTCCCAAATGGCATGATTTTCTCTAATAAAGCCATGTGCCATTTTACAGTGCTCTCTATAGATCTGCTCGAGACCTTTAGTAAAAATGTATGACCCAGATACTCTTGTTCTGCACAACCTGTTCCCTGGCCAGTATTCTGCAAGCCTTGAAAATGTAGCCACAGTGTCCTGGCCCTGCAGCAGGGACCTGAGCAATGATTAATCCCCAGCACCTTGTGCTGTGTGCACGTCTGTCAGTGATGTGGGCCGCTGGGCTGGGATCCAGGAGGAGCAGGCACTGGGAGAACCCAGAATTTCCAGGGAACCTGTGGAATGAGCTGTTAACCAACCTCAGCACCACTGACCCTCCTCCAACTATTCTGCCCTTCATGGTGCCGAAGCTGAGCCGAAGCAGAGCTTCCTGACCTCAGCTGTTGCTGCTGCTGCTGACCACGTTTGGGGGAGTCCTGGCCGGTCTGTGTGCCGTTCCTGGGGTGTTGTTCCTGGGGTGCGAACGGAGCGCCAGGAGGTTGGGAGATCTGGGGTCAGCTTGTGTTTGCAGCATATGTTCATGGTTCTCAGAGCAGAAACCCAAATCTGTTTATTTTATTTTGTAGTAGTGGAGAGTAAACCTAGGATCATCACACTGGGTTTTATCTCCAGCCTTTTTTTTTTTTTTTTTGAGATAAGGTTTTGTCAGGACTGTAAGTTGCCTGGGTTGGGTTTGGATTATTGAACCTCCTGACTCAGCCTCCCAAAGCGCTGGGCTTACTGGCATGTCTCCATGTTTGGCTTAAGCCTGTAACTTTAAGCACTAAAGGTGTGCTAGCTTGAACGACTGCCTCACAGAAAATCATCTTGACCCCTCTGGGGCTCTTGGGCAGCGAATATAGACATCTGCATAAATGTGACAGGGTGACCACGTCCTGGGAGGAGGGAGCCCACCTCGAGGGCCCTGCAGGCCCAGCTCTGGGGTGAGAGGGTCTAGGATGGCTCAGCTGGAAAGTGCCTGTGCTCCGGTTTTGGCACAGGCCGGCCCTGGTGGGGTGCAGCCTCTGCGTCCTTGGGTTCCCACTTAGAGCTGAGCGCCCATTAGATCTCCTGTAATAGTTCACACTACCACATTTTGTGGCACCTTACAAAGCTTGGGGGTTACAGTAAAGGGCAGTAAAGGCTTACACCCCGACCCCTCACCCATTTCCGTGCCTTCTGCAGACGAGATCTTCCAGAGAAGCAGGCTGTCACTGAAGGACTCACCTCGCTCTCTTCTGGGCGGATGTGGGCTGCAGCATCCTGATTGCTCCTCAGAGCAGAGGCAGAGATTGTGACCCTGGCAGCCCTGCCCTGCCCAGCTGCTTAGGACAATGGACAGCCCTATGCAGCTGGCTGAGCCATCTCCCCAGGTCCGTACGCTTCAGACAGCATAGCCCGCCCAGGAAACGTCATCTCCTACAGCCTTGGGGCCCGGCAGGTCATAACCCAGCAGCTACCTGAGACCCAGTGGCTGCTTGATCTGCATCCACCATGAAAGCACAAGGGTTGGAGACAGGAGTTTGCATCCCAAAGCCGGTGTGGGTGCTGTGCTTGCTGCCTGTCCCTACGTCTGTGGTAATAAAACATTTATTGAACTGAGAGCATTTTTTTAAGATAGGAAAATGCACTGGGGAAAAGGAATGGGACTAGGAACAGCTCCTGAGACACAGGAGGGTCCCGGACGGGCTGCCCCGGAAGTACTCTTGTAGCATTGTTGCAGACAGCAACACACACTCCAGAAGAAAATTCACAGAATACGGGTACAAATACCATTAGTGACCACCCTGAGCTCTGCTAGTATAAACACCCCTCGGGCTTGGTGTTTCTTCTTGTGTAGAGGCAGACATGCACATGACTGCTAATGCCACATATTTCAAATATTCAGATGCATTTTTGAAAAGATCATGAACAATGGAAAACATGATTAGGGCCCTTCACTTGCTCTCTGTAAATCATCCTCCAGCCTTATACTAAGGTTAACCACAAACGAATTTAGTGTTCTTTATTCCTGTATTTCTGCTTAGACTATAATACATTGCCAAATGTTCCTTTGTTGTTGCTGTTGTGTTTTTTGTACCAGGAACTGAACTCATGACCTCGCGCTGGCCAGGTAGGCCCTGTGCCACTGAGCCATATATATCCCTGGCTTCATGATCTCGCACTTGCCAGGCAGGCCCTGTGCCTCTGAGCTATATCCCTGGCTTCCTGTTGTTTTGAGACAGGCTCTTGCTCTGTAGTGCAGGCTGGCCTTGATATCTTTGTGCCTCAGTCTCCCCAGGGCTGGGATTTCAGGCATGCACCACCACGCCCAGCAAACATTTTTAACACAGAGGCTTAGTGCACAGAATTTGAACTATTTATGCTTGGCCTACTGTGCACAAGTTGCTTGTTTTATTCAGTGAAGTATAGTAAAGCGTGGGTGTGCCTTGTCAGTGTGGATACGATTTTGTTCGCTTTGACTAGGGTGAAGGATTCCAGGGCGTGAGCCTGTGGACATTTGCTGTTCTTCCGCTCTGGCAGAGTTGTTCTGCTGTCTCATGCTGTGGCCGTGAGCACTGCTGCGTGCTTTTATGCACCCTTGGCACACACATGCACCAGAGCAGACGCCCTGCTGAGGGGCAGCATGAATAATCTCATTTGGTCACCCCTGAAATTGTGTAAGGATTTACACTCCCACTACGGGTTCATTAAAATCCCTTATTTCTCCAGATCTTCTCCAATATTTTCTTTGACAGTTTCAGACCCCTGGACTTCAGAATGATACAAAAGCATGGCTCAGGTGACACTTCCCACCGATCATTCAGGTTAGGGTACATTTATTCATCGCTCCTGTATTCTTGAGCTGCCTGTTCCTAAGCCCTGAATGTTTGCCTGTTGACTCTATGGAAGCCTTCCCTTAAAAGGTCCTAAGATATTTTCTCCTGTTTTTATGCAGTTATTGGTCTGCCTAAAAGTTTTTGAAGGTACGGACTGATGTAGAGATGTTAAGATTGGAATGTTGTACCTAGGGCTGCCACAAAAATATTTACAAAAAGATATTACCAAAATTAAAATGAAACACAAAAAACAACTCCTATAACACAAAGGCAGAAATGAAAACTAGAGAAGCTATAAGCAGATATGAGTAGAAGGCAAATAATTACAAAATCAGATGTGTGTGGTGCTGCACATCTGAAATCCCAGCACTCCGGAAGCTGAAGCAGGAGGATCTCTGGGAGTTGAAGGCAAGCCTGGGCTATATAAGCGAGTTCAAGGCCGGCCTGAACTACATGGAAAGACCCTGTCTCACAAAAAAAGAAAAAAGAAAAAAAAAAAAGAATTACAGACTCAAATCCAAAAGTAGTATTATAAATGCAAATGGTCTCGGCACAATAGTCAAACATACACAGTCTTTAAGTTTTTAAAAATATTTATTGCTGCTTTGTAGTTGTTAAAGCAAGAGTTTACGTAAAAATAGATGCTCTTTATCTACACAGAATATCAGAATTAGCTTTAAAAAAATAACAACCTTTTGCTCTTGTTGCCTTTGCTGACTTCTGCCATGAAAGGCTGCCGTCTGCCGTCAACCGGCCCGCCTTGGAGCCAGCCGATGATGGATTGAAACCTCTACAAACTGCGAGCTAAATAAACCTTTCCCCACTTTAAAAAAGAAAAAGACAAACAACACGACCTCAGACCAGTAGGGGACGCTCACCTCAAGGTAATGCCGTGGGTTAACTGCGGGCCGTTCCAAAGGCGGCTTCTCCCTCTCAAGCAAAAGATGATCAAAGCAACTGACAAACTGTCATGGAATCTGTCCGGATCTGACGCAGGCCTTGCTCTTGTCTTGAGCTCCTGCTCCTCTCCTCGAAGTCCTCCTCCGAGGGCTCTGAGCCCATCCCTAGCAAGCTAAAAGGTCCCGCCGCCCTGAGCTGCGGAGCTGATCCAAGCGTCCTGCTCTGCCCCCTGGTGGCCAGATGATCGAGCTTCATGGAGGTGAGCGGCCCTCTCCAAGGCAGCACGTTTTCTAGGAATGGAGGCGGGTGTGGATTTGCGGTCCCTGAAAGGAAATTCAGGGAAATATTTAATTTGTGACAATGTGTCGTTTCTATACCAGGCCTTGGAATAACTGAAAATTTAGACTGGAGAGGCTGTTAAAATAATGAGCTGGGCGTAGTGGCACACACCTGTAATCCCAGCACTACATAGCGAGACCCTGTCTCAAAAAGACAAAAAAACAAAATAATGAAATCCTCAACTTTTTAGAAAACTATAGTAAATGCCACACTAAATTTTATCCTCTGGAGCTGGGTATGGTGACATACACCTGTAATCGCAGCTACGCAGAAGGCTGAAGCAGGAAAACTGCATGTTTGAGGCCAGGCTGGGCAATTTATTTTATTTTTTATTTTTTTATTTTTTATTTTTTTAAAATTTTATTTTAAAGACAAAAGAATGGAGACATATGAACCAGAAAAGCCATAAACAATACAGAAAATACAAAGTTATACAGAATATAGTAGGGAATTAGCACTGGATGTTGTATTACATAGTTATCTTCACATTAGTTAACACAAAAGCATTAAAGGAAATACCAAATTATAGATAAGATAGTAGGGAATTTGCACTGGATGCTGTATAATATAAAGTTATCTTCATTTCTGCTAATACAAAAACGACTGAGGAAATACAGAATTATAGAGAAGATAGAAGGGAATTAGCTCTGGATGCTGTCCTACATAATGTTACCTCCACCTTTGTTACTCAGTTACACAGATGATGGCCCATTTGATCATTCAGTTTTTCTCCTCCCTCATCTCCGTTGCCCTACCACTCAATCAGTCATCTTCCCTGTGATAATAACTGTACTCCTGGGTTTATCTATATCCTTGGACTCTCACCTTGGGAGGAGACATAGCTGCCTCAGACTATACTATAACATACAGGGGTGTATACAAACTGCCATGGTCGGAGGCGGGAAAGCACATATGCTCACAGCGGACAGCCCGGCTCCACCCTGTCGTGGAGCTATGCGTGGGGGCGGGTCCAGTCCATGAGGTGCCCTGAGCAGGGCCCTCAGCGGAGCAGCCATGGGGCACGCACCCCCATCGGGGCACCCTCTGTGACCCTTTTGGCTCTGTCCAGTTGCCTTGATGCCAGAGGCCCTTTCTTCTCCTCCCACCTCCTCCTGATCTCCAGCATTACCATTCCCCACCCCTTGCAGCTGGGCAATGGGTCTCCGAAGCTGAAGCTGCGAATGCCAAAACGAGGGCGTGGGCCAAGGGTGTGCTTGGAGCGGCGACCTCCTCCCTCTCCGTCTCGTCGCCCTCCGACTGCGCCATGGCAGATCTCCGATCCCCTCCTCCAGAGGAGGTTTTTCTTAGTCTTTCCGAGGGTTTCAGTTCCCATTTCAGATCCCTCCCGAGTTCAGGATATCCACCTCTTTCCTTTCTGTCCTTAACATGTTGCTAAATTCCTATGTCTGAGTGGCATTCCTCCGGGAGGTTCTCTCTCTGCTGCCTACCCGGTCTCCATGCGTTCATACAAGGTTCATACATGCAAGCAGTATGGAGACACTCTTGTTGCTCGTATTAGTAGTTTGGGGTGAGTCCTGAAGCCTGTGGACTCGTACCATTGCTGTCAGGAACAGGTGGTGATTGCGCAGGCCAACGAGGCTCAAGGTGCTCACAGAGGCCGTTCAGGGTGGGAGCTGAAGCCCAGTAACTCAGTTCATGCTTCCTGCTTGATTTTGGAGTGAGAAGGGTGTGGTGTCGTGTGAGCCACCTCCATCTGCAGCTCTCTCTTGCTGTTGTGCTCCAGTTCCCGTTTGTTCCTTGGCTGGATCCCTGGGAGTTGCTGTGGCTCTGATGTGGGTGCCGATGCACCCCACCGCTCCCCACTGGCAGCCGCCCACACAGTGGAGAGGCAGGAGGCCACAGCCTCGAGGCAGGCAAATAGCTGGGTGTGGTGGGATGTAAACTGGCTGCTCTGGCTCCACCTTGCCTCCAGGGGCTGATTAGGAAGGTTGTTGCAGGGTGGGGACTCCGCTTCAGTGGCTGTTGCAACCTCTCATCCTCACACTGGATTTGACAACAGTTCCCAACCACCATTGCCTCTTTTCCTGGCTGCGCCCTCTCCTCTCCAGACCTGGACCAGCTCTTGGAACTCCGCTCTCCCCTGGCCGAGTCGGGAGGCTTCCATGAGCGTGGGTCTCCGAAGCTGAAGCTG
>PVLD010009022.1:0-45944 GCA_004027595.1 Dinomys branickii
GTCCCATTGCTGTCAGGAACAGGTGGTGATTGTGCAGGCCGCCGAGGCTCAAGGTGCTCACAGAGGGCGTTCAGGGTGAGAGCCGAAGCCCAGTAACTCAGTTCATGCTTCCTGCTTGATGCTGGAGTGAGAAGGGCGTGGTGTCGTGTGAGCCACCTCCATCTGCAGCTCTCTCTTGCTGTTGTGCTCCAGTTCCCGTGTGTTCCTTGGCTGAATCCCTGGGAGTTGCTGTGGCTTTGATGTGGGTGCCGATGCACCCCACCGCTCCCCACTGGCAGCCACCCACAGAGTGGAGAGGCAGGAGGCCACAGCCTCGAGGCAGGCATAGAGCTGGGCGTGGTGGGATGTGTACTGGCTGCTCTGGCTCCACCTTGCCTCCAGGTGCTGATTAGGAAGGTTGCTGCAGGGTGGGGACTCCTGGCTGTTGCAACCTCTTATCCTCACACTGGATTTGACAGAAGTTCCCAACCACCATTGCCTCTTTTCCTGGCTGCGCCCTCTCCTCTCCAGTTCTGGACCAGCTCTTGGAACTCCGCTCTCCCCTGGCCAAGTCGGGAGGCTTCCATCAGTGTGGATCTCCGAAGCTGAAGCTGCGATTGCTGGAACAAGGTCTTGGGCCAAGAGTGTGTTTGAAGCAGTGGCTTCCTCTTTCTCCGTCTCTTCTCCCTCCAACTGTGCCGCGGCGGCCCTCCGATCCTTTCCTCCATGAGAGGTTTTGCTTGGTCTTTCCTAGGGCTTCAGTTCCCATTTCAGATCCTTCTTGGGTTCAGGGTACACACCTCTCTCCTTTCTGTCTTCATATTGCTATATTCCATTGTCTGGGTGGTAATCCTCTGGGAGGTTCTCTCTCTGCTGCCTACCCGGTCGCCATCTTCCTGAAAGTCCCCACAACAGATTTAGAAGTCTTAACTGGTTTTGCGATTCTACAACTGGAAGAAACACAAATAGCACGAACAGTCTCACGAAGAGAAGATTGGTTTTACAGACCTGAGAGCTCACTACGTCTGAGATTATAAAAGTCCGATAGGTCGTTTCAAAGTTACTTTCTTTGCACAGGTCGGAGCAGAGGGGACTTCATCGTGCTAGATATAACTAGCCTACTTGAGGATGTCTGTCATCTTGCTCTCAAGTTTTTGGAAGATAGAGAAATAACTGACTTGGTGACTTGGAACTTCAGCAAGGATGACTCTGCTCTGGCTGGCCTAGTCCGCAGGCCTAGGGCAGGCTCCGCCCAAAAGCAATGGGCTTTTGACACCGAATGCGCGGAACTAGGTGAGGGGCTGCAAGACACCACCTGGTCGTCTCTTCATATGGACACTCAAAAGCTCAGCGGAGCGTGAATGGGGCTCAACACCGAGCCCAGGGCTCTGAAGGCCCCGCGGGTGTGCGGGCGGGATCCTGGGGACCGCACCTAGGCTGGGGCGTCCGGCTCCCCAGACGCTGCGCATTCTAGTCCTGGACTACAGGTTGCCCTCCCAGTCACCAGGAGCAGCACTGCCGGACGTAACGACATCCTAAGACCGGTCACCGTGGTTTCTCCAATCGTGGATCGGAGGTCCCGCCTCCTCCGCCTTTTGCATCATCAATCCGCTCCGCTTACGGAAGTGACGACACCCTGGTGCGCAGCCAGGAGTTGTTGCTTCCAGTCCCAGGCTGGAAATCCCGAGCCGGGTCACCTTCGGGCGTCATCAGTCCCCGTCGCCGCAGGAAGTGACAGACGCTCCTGGCGCGCACTGGGTTTTGTTTCTTCTCAGGTTCGGGGACCGGAGGCGGCGGCGGCAGCGGCGCAGGGGTGAGTCCCGGTCGTGCGGCCTGGGCGGAGAGCGCTGGGCGAAGGCGGCCCCGAGGGCTCGCGACGGAGCAGGCCTCAGGGCGGGGGTGGGCGTGGTTGCCGGCGAGCGGCGCCCGAGCTCCCGCGTACAGTTTCGCCCTGCGCAGAGCTTCGGGTGGAGGAGGTGGCGGGCCCAGGCGCTCCCGGGAGCCAACCCCTGCGGTGCTGAGCTTCACGTGTGCGTGGCTGAACCCAAGGAAGTGGGAGCCCCGCGCCCGCGTCAGGTAGCCTTGTTCGCGAGCACACCTTCTACGGGCGCCTCCAGCCCAGACCGCAGCGCCCCGGGCCAGAGGGTGTGCCTGTCCAGGGACTGGGGCTTCCCTGGGCCCCAGTGGCCTTCCCGATGCCTTGTTTGGTTGTTAGAGGCGGTGCCTTGGCTGGGCCCTGAGCTAAGGATTTTTTGCTGGACCATTAGGGAGGTGTTACCCCCACTGTATGGAAAAGCGTACTGAAGCGAGCAAAGTTGCCCAAGATCTTATGAAGTGACAGGAAACCAATGAGATCCCGCGGTCACTGCTCAGAGCGCTTCCTTCTTCTGAGCATTTACTCAGAAACGCCCGAAACTGCCCGGGATGAAGTGTTCGGAAGCAGCGGAACGTCAGCCACAGCGGGCGTGTCCCGAGGGTACTTGAATTATGTTTCTTTTTGCAGTGTTCTAACTCAAATGGGTGATGAAAAGGACTCTTGGAAAGTGAAAACTTTAGATGAGATTCTCCAGGAAAAGAAACGAAGGAAGGAACAAGAGGAGAAAGCAGAGATAAAACGCTTAAAAAATGTAAGCTGTGTTTTTAAGTAAGGGGTTTTCTTAAAGGAGATTTAATTTCTTTGCCCTCATTTTTCCATTAGAACAACGCTTCTTCGGTGAAGTTCTTTTGTACTTCCAAATGTCACAGGTGAGCCCAAAATCTGTTCTAAAATTAACAAAGATTCTCACATACTCAGTTTACACTGAGGCAAATGGATAACCTTTGAAACTATCTAGATGAGACTGCCTACCTGGAGAATAAAGTGTTCTGCATCTAGAATCATTAGTACAACTTGACTAATTTTTCTCATTTCATTAGTAGTATCTCCGTAATATATTTCTAAGTATTATTAATGTAGTGGGAACTTACTTTAATATTGATGAAATAAAAAATTAGTATTAATGGATTCTTTATCTTGTTTTGCATAGTAACATGCTCAGACAAATTTTTTAATAATTGATTAAAACACACTAGAATCAGTACTTGTGGTAAGATTAGGAACAGATCATTTTTGAGGTTTTTAGCAGTATCGTGAGACACTGAAAAATATTTGGTGTGTAAAACATGGCCTAAGCCTCAGTTTTGGTCCTATAGAAACTAACATGAGCATGAAGTCTAATGTCCCTTGTGAATCCTGATGTCAGACTTCCCACCAGATTCTGAGTTACAGAGTTATAATTTTAATGTCATGAGATTTGAATAAAATTTTTTATATTTTGTAACATGTGCTTATTCTAAATATCTGGGAAGTTTGTTTTGGGTTATGAGCAAAGTTTGGTTCATTTAAAAATCTGTCAGGAAAACGACACATTTTCTCTTTGCTTCTAGTCTGATGACCGGGATTCCAAGCGGGATTCCCTTGAGGAGGGGGAGCTGAGAGATCACCGCATGGAGATCACAATCAGGAATTCACCGTACAGAAGAGAGGACTCTATGGAAGACAGGTGAGAAAATGTGTAAGCTGAAGAGAAGGATGTGCACACAGGCTGGGGAGCACCCTAGACAGCTTGGGGCCTGGCTGGCTTTTGCTGTTTGCATTTTAATGTCAGGGCTACCTAACCATTTTGGTTGTCTCTGTCATCAGTTATCACTTAACCCCTCTTCTGAGGAAAAGACTGCAAGGATGTGCTCCTTTTTGTCTGATGATTCTCCATCAAGGTAGCACCCTTTAGATTTAAATGTTTGCCCTCTATTGGAAATCTAAGATTTTACATACTCAGAAGAGAATACAGGGAGGGGCCACTACCAGTAACACTTGTTTTAAGAGCCAAATGCTTTGTTATTTCTTCCTGAGCTTTGGTATCTCATCTTTGGTTTCTTTTTCATATCATGAGATAATTAAAGGAAATAGGACCATAAATTAAGGTTGAATGCTTATCCTAGGAACCCACAAGTGTGAATTTTCCAAGATTTTGGTAGTGTAGAACCAGTTGAAGATACTGTCAAATGAATTTTTATATTTATTTATTTATTTGTTTGTTTTTATTTATTTATTTATTGTCTTTTTTATACAGGATCTCACTATGCAGTTCAGACTGACCTTGAGCTTATTTTGTAGCCCAGGCTGGTCTTGAACTTGCAGCGATCCTCCGAGTGCTGGGATTACAGGCATGCACCACCATATCCAGCTTCAAGTTAATTTTTGAGATCGTTAAATAGGCTGATAAAAATTTGGGGACCTTTTAAAACATTTAATGGCTTGTAAATTATAAAATAAACTGCATGTATTGAGAGTATACAGTTTAATACATTTTTGCATGCCATCAAAAGCATCACCATAATTAAGGCACTGAACGTGCCCCTTGTCCCCTAAAAAAAGGTATTTTTATTCCCACAAACCACATTGATTCTCACACGATTTTCTTTCCTCCTTTTTTTGGTCTTTTTGAAACAGGGTCTCACTATGCAGTTCAGACTGTTCTTAAACTCATTTTGTAGCCCAGGCTGGCCTCAAACTCTATAAACAATCCTCTTACCTCAGCCTTCCAACTGCTAGAATTACAGGCTTGTGCCACCGCACCTGGCTTGATTCTCACTCACACTTTTCATCTGAATCTTAAAATGACTTACATCTTAGAACTAACATTACTTTTTAGGTTTTTTTTTCTTTTTATTTATTTTCGCTTGTTTTTCTTTTAAGAAATCTTTTGAAATGATGGTTTGGAAACCTTTATTTCATTGTGAATCATGTTTTTCCTGGGTTGGAGAAACTCCATGATATCTTGTTCCTCTGCATTTCTCCAAGATGATGAGATGTGTTGTATTTTATTTCAGGGGAGAAGAAGATGATTCTCTGGCTATCAAACCACCCCAGCAAATGTCTCGGAAAGAAAAGGCCCATCACAGGAAGGATGAAAAGAGAAAAGAAAAGCGTAGGCATCGTAGCCATTCAGCAGAAGGGGGTAAAGGAAGAAGTCTTTGTGTTCTTTGGTATCATTATTATACCCTTCGTGATCTCCTTCTCCAGAACATAGTTAAGAGAAGAAATACAATTGTAGCTAAAAGCACCATTTATTGTAGATCATTTCAGATAACCATATTACTTTCCTTTTTTATGTTTTTCTCATTTTAGAGTAGTTTGCATATAAAACTACTATAACTGTAAGTATAGGAGAAAACACCCCACTAGAAATGAGTATTTTGTCAAGTCCAACTTAATGGCTTTAGCTTGACTAGTGGTTTGATCTCATGCTAGTACAGGAGATTCTTAGCAGCCAGGCATGGAGGCATAAACCTGCAATCTCAGAACTGTGAGACTGAGGCAGGAGGATTGTAAATTTAAGCCCAATCTGGGCAACTTGGGAGACTCTCAAAATGAAAAGTGCTGTGGAAAAAAAATAATATAAAAAATAAAGTTTCTTATTGGTACTGGGAAAACTAGCTCCAGGGCCTGGTTTAAATCTCATTATTTTAAATGAAGTTTGTTAATTAAATAGCTTTCTGTTTTTGGTTTTTGTTTTCTTTATTGAGTAGTACTGGGGATTGAACCCAGGGTCTTCACACTGAGCTACATCCCAGCCCTTTTTGTATTTTCCTTTTTGAGACAGGGTCTCTCCATTGCCCAGATGGAGCTCAACTTTAACTGTCTTCTTGCCTCAGCCTTCCAAAGTACTGAGATTACAGGTGTGGGTCACCGTCCCCCCAGGCTTCTTTGTTTTTTGCAACTGATCATTTTCATCAACTTTGAAAGGTTGAATGAAGGTAGTTTATTTATTCTTGTCTTTTTGAGACAGTCTTGCTATGCAGTTCAGGCTGGTCTTAAGCTCACTATGTAGCCCAGGCTGGTCTCGAACTCACAATGATCCTCCTGCCTCAGCCTCTCGAGTGCTCGGATTATAGGTGTGTACCTCCACAGCTGGCCTACATTATAGTTTATTTAGAATAGATATTTAAAAAGATGAAAATAGAATTCTATTTAGTAATAAACACAAAGTTTCCGTAATTGGAATCTTATTTCATATAGTTTTATGTCTTTTTATTTTTAAAAAATTTGATTAATTTATGACTATTAAGAACTGAACATGAAAATGAATCTTTATTTTCACTTATCACCCACCAATGAGAAAATTAGGTTTGTAATTTAGCTCTTAACACAGATGAACTAGGAGACAAATTCAACTCGTGCACCAAGTGTTCCAAGTTCAGGCTCTCTCAAAAACTTGCAGGGTGTTAGTTGTTGCTGTGGTTCTCTAGTGACCATGGCTGACCTCAAGTGGAATTTGTGAAGTATTTTCATTTTTATTTAGCTTTATGTGTTTTTTTCTGTGTGTGAAGTGGGAATAGCAGGTATTTTCTGTTACTTGAAACCAAGAGGTTTATAAATAAGTTAGATGTTAAGAAATTAGTTAGGTACTGCAGAGGAATTACTGTTTAAGTCACTGTGAGTCTTTGGTTAATGTTGGAGTTCTGGAAGCGAAGCCCCTGTACATGACGCTTGTTACTGCTCCACAGGGAAGCACACCAGAGTGAAAGAGAAGGAACGAGAACATGAACGTCGGAAGCGTCACCGAGAGGAGCAGGATAAAGCCCGCCGTGAGTGGGAGAGACAGAAGCGGCGGGAGATGGCCAGGGAGCACTCGAGGAGAGAGCGGTGAGTCCTGACCCTCTGCAGAGCACCCATGTCTGTGTCATGTCTACCGGGAGGTTGGGAGAGTGGGGATGAATGTGACAGCGGGCCTGGTGCAGAAGTGGACACAGGAGTTCGTGACTGTAGACACTGGGTGCAATTAGAGTCATTACAGAATGTAAGGGCTTTACTGTGTCTGGCAGAGGGGTGAGTGTGAATTGAGAGAGAGGGTAACTGAGGGCTCAGGTCTCTGTGTCAGTGCCTGTCCACTGGAGGAGCCAAAAAGAGGGTCAGCACTCAGTGTGATGGGTCGGGGGCCGGGGTTTAGCAGGCCAGGTCCCAGATGGAGATCCAGGCAGGAAGAGGGGACGGTTGAGGGTAGATGTGTGGCTCAGACCTAGGAAGGGAGTTGAATGATCTCTGAACCTCGGAACCTGAAGTGTCTGAAGGGGAGGTGCTTCCCTCTGGGAGGGCTGTGAGGGGCTGTGTGTGGTCAAAGGTGGGCTGTTTTCAAGTTGTGGTAGAGTCAGGTCTTCCAGAGAGCGTCAGCCACGACCAATCCTGTGAATCCTGACACAGAACCAGTGCTTCAGGTGGTCTGTGTCTGACAAGTTCAGTACCTGCTCAACACCCAAGGAAATAGATTGCTTTAGGTTCTCTGAGACACATCAGAAATAGGTTTCAGTTCTTTCAAACAAAAATGAACAGAAAATAAAAGATGAAACTGCCAAGGCCTTGGAGCAGTCTGGAAGCTTAGTCGCCACTCTGAGTCCTTTCTCAGCTCAGACTTGCAGGAAAGGGTGTAAGTTTAGTTGAGTTCTGTTGTCTGCAGCCCATGCCAGGTCCTGTGCATGGGTCACCTCTATCCAGGGTAGATGGGAGGCAGCCTGTTGGGTGGAAGATGTCTAGAGTGGAGACTGCAGGTGTTCACTGTTCCCAGCACCCGTTCTGTTCACTGTTCCCAGCACCCGTTCTGAGCAGTGCAGAAAGTCTGCCGATCCTGAGTGCTGGGGCCCTTGTTTTGGGGTAGAAGGGCCCAGTGGCATGCGCTCAGGCCAGCGGGAAGCCAGGCCGAGTGACTGTGTCCCACAGGGTGCTTGGGTTGGGAGCAGAGATTGATAGATGAAGTCAGGCTTCCAAAAAAGCAGCTTTAAAGCCGTACAGATTGAGAGACAACTAGATTTGTGCTTGGGAAACTGCAGTGCTGTGCAAGAGCATGGCAGGAAGGGGTCGGCCAGCCAGCCTGGCAGTTGTCTGGGCCTTCTCAGTCCAGCACAGCTCCCTGCTGTCGCTGCTGTCATCAGCAATATCCCTGCTCTGCAGGCTCTGCTACTGTGAAGTCACAGCCATGGTGGGGCTGTATGGCAGACACCCAGCCTGCCCTGTGCCAGTCCCAAGGACATGCTTGGGGCAGGGGCCAGGCACCTTGCAGCTGGAGCTCAGTGTGTGCTGTGTTGTGCATGTGGGCATTGCCACAGGCAGGCCATACTGGCCAAAGAGTCGGCTCCCATTCAGCTATGCAGGTGCTGTGGCCCACAAGCTGCATGGCTGGGGGCCCACAAGAGAAGAACGGAAACAGATGCTTTTGCAAACAGTGGCTGAAAACCTCCCCAGTTTGATGATAACACCATATATTTACATTTGCCAGTAGCCAGGCGGACCTGTAGCAGGGGGCTGGAGTCCCCACATCCAGGGAACTGCTCTGTGCAGATCTGCCCTGGAACAGCTTGGCAGAGGCCGGAGGCACTGGCATGGCCCTGGCAAACTGGTACAGAAGCTTAGCCAGGAAGGCAGATCTTCTTGGGATGTGAAGGGGAATAAAGACATTTCCAGTGAACAAAGATTGATGGGATGCGTTGCTAGCAAACCTGTCTTGAAGAATTACTGAAGGACTTCACGCTAAGTGGAAGTGAGGGCAAGCGCAAGGAGCTGCAGGGAGGGAAGAGATGCTCTGAAGTAGCCAATGCATTTTAAGTGGGATTCTAGAAGTAAGGTTTGGTGCAGATCTTTAATTACTAGAGCTCTGTGCTATTGCAGAGTGTAATGTACACATGGTCAGCAGAGACCAGGAGAGTGCTTCAGTGTTTTTTTGTTTCTTTTGCGATACTAGCAGTTGAACCCTGAGGTGCTACCCCGGAGCTACATTCCCACATTTTCTTATTCTGAGAGTGTCTTGGTCAGGGGTCTAAACTTGTAATCCTCTTGCACAGCTTCCAGCATAGCTGGGGTTACAGGCATGTGCCACTGACCTGGATAGTTAATCTTATCAGATGCATATTGCACTTTCTAGAGCAACCATTAAGAAAACACCTTTTTAAAAATACCACGCATAAAATAAATAGTATGCATAATAGGAATTAAAATGATACACTAAATGTACGTATTTAAAATGAAAAGAAGAAACTAACTTCAGTATGGAGCTCTAGAATACCAGAATGCTTGGCCCAGGTCCTTAGCAAGACTCCATGTACACTGACATCAGTGCAGTGCTGTGCTCTGGTTCAAACCGCTCCACACTCTGTCCTGTATGGGCTGACACCTCACCCCTCCAGGTGATTTGGGCTCTAGGATGTGAGTGACCCACTCTGACAATACAGGTCTGGCCCCACTGTCTGGATGTCTGCGATCCAGCCAGCTGCACAGTTACCCTCAGTGCTTCTGCCGTTTCCAGGCAGCTTGCCGTTGCCCTATGCAAGGCCACACTGCCTCAGGCTGGCGTAGGAGGCAGCCAGGCCACCTGCACAGGATCCCACTGGGGAGGAGGATCTGCCCCCTTTCCCCAAACTTGTATCTCCTGTGCTTGGGTGCTTCATTTCCTCATCTGTTCTGCGAGACAGGGTCCCAGTGTGTAGTTCAGGTTGGCCTCAAACTCACTATGTAGCCCAAGCTGGCCTTGAACTCATGGCAGTCTTGCCTCAGCCTCCCGAGTGCTGGGATAACAGGCATGCACCACCATGGCCAGTAAGTTTCTATTTTTTGAGACAGGGTCTCATTGTACACTGTGGACTTGGCTCAAATTCATGATCTTCCTGTCTCAGCCTGTGGAGTGCTGGGGTCACAATTGTGCACCACCGTACCTGGGTCGGATCGGCTGCATTTATGTTGATGCTGGGTTCTTGCTTGGACGTAGAGCTGTTTGCCCTGTATGATGGAGCTGTCAGCAGTGACAGACACATCCCAGCAGAGCAGGTCATGTGGGCTCTGCTAGCCCTGCTTCGTTCTATGACTCTGCATCTGCTGCCCCTGGGGGTTGCACACGTGTCCTCTCCGAGGAGCTTTTGTGGAGTGGCCACCACAAGCTGTGTCTGAGCTGAGCAGAGGCCCCGAGCAGGCGGCCTGGTGTGCTGGGGATGATGGCTGGCACTTGCCTCTTCCAGGGACCGCCTGGAGCAGTTAGAGAGGAAACGGGAGCGAGAGCGCAAGATGAGGGAGCAGCAGAAGGAACAGCGGGAGCAGAAGGAGCGGGAGCGGAGGGCGGAGGAGCGGCGCAAGGAGCGTGAGGCCCGCAGGGAAGGTACATGGTGTGGGCTGGGGGCCTGTGTTGCCGGGCTGTGCTGAGCCAAGTGCGCCCGTGTGAGATGGCTGCTTAGCCCTTGTGTGCTCTGGTCCTTCTTTTTCTTCCTTTTTACAAAAATTATGGCCAAGTACACATGACACAAATGTATGGTCTTTACCGGTTCTAAGTGTGTGTGCAGTGATGGTGAGCACTCCCATGGGGTATAGCTGTCCCCATGTGTACTCCAAAGCTCTTCCCATGTTGTGAAGCTGGACGCTGTCCTCTTGAAGGCACTTTCTTAGTTTTTATCTTGAAACAGGCTTTGGTTTTTCTTTTTGAGACAGAGTCTTGCTATGTAGCCCAGGCTGACCAAACCTGTGGTGATCCTCCTGCCTGAGCCTCCCAAGTGCTGGGATTATAGGCATGTGCCACCATGCTTGATCTGAGACAGGGTCTTGATGAGTTGCTAAGTTCCCAAAGCTGGGCTTGAACTTGTTGATCCTCCTGCCTCAGCTTTCTGTTCTGCTTCCTGTTGATAGGAGTCTGACTCCCCTGGTTGCCTCCTGAGTGGAACCACACTGTTCTGTCTTCTGTGACACTCAGCAAAAAGTCTCAGGGTCCTTCCACATCTTAGCTAGCATCAAGATTTCCTTTCTTTTGAAGGTTAACTGAGAGTGGTGTCCTACTTCTGGTGTTTGCTGTTTGTTTTCTTCAGGATTTTCCGGTTTTTTGTCCTTTCTTCCCCAGTTTTCTGTGGCCACTTGACATGTTTGCGTTTTAGTCCCCTTTCCTTTGTGCGTGTTCTGCAGCCGGGTCCCATTATTCGCACACTTATCTGAATCGAGACCAGCTTCACTCTGGCAGTGTGCAGTACTCTGCTCCCTGTGTCTCCGAGTGGTTGATGATCCCGGATCACGTGGGACACTGTGCACACATGAACGTGAGCTGGTAACTCAGAAAACACAGCTGCTGTTCGCTCAGTGCCTGTGGGAGTTGTTTACCTGTGGACCTGCTGTGACTTGGGCCCTGTGTTCTCAGCACGTGTCTTCACAGAACTATTTTTTCTTTTCTCCTCCTGTGTTGCAATGGAACACAGGGACTTGACCTTTAGCTGCATCCCCAGCTCTTTGTATTCAGTTATTTTCAAGGCAGGATCTTGCAGGGTGCCCAGGCAGGCCCTGAGGTCTATTTCCTTGTGTGGCTGCAGCTCAGCTATAGGCAACAGGCAGGCGAGATGGTGGTGAGGCCTGCAGTTCTTGCTCATGTGGGAGCAGCTTAACTTCACACTCCCTTCCCAGGAATGGTTTGCGATATAGAGGGTTTTAGTGCCTGTCTCCAACCTGGCTTCTGAGGTGTCTCCTGAAAGTCTTGGCCATCACCTTGCTCTGTTGCTTTCGAGAGTCTCTGTCTTTGGACAGTTTCACTGGCTTTTGTTTGTTTGTTCATCGCAGATGGGGGGTGTGGTGAGTTTCACATCCCAGTCCTCCTTACATCCTCTTCCCTCAGTCCCTGATCTCCTTCCTGTATCGCAAAAGGTCTGTCTTTCTGGTTTCTGTCTTTTATTTTGCTCTTTAGGTTTTTTATATTTTGGGTTCTCATATAAGAGAAATCATGTGATATTTAACCTTCTGTATTTATTTTCCTCACGTTATGGTTTTTTGTTTTTGTTTTTGTTTTTTGAGACAGGGTCTCACTATGCAGTTCAGGCTGGCTTTGAGCTCACTTTGTAGCCCAGGCTGGCCTTGGACTCCAAACGATCCTCCTGTTTTAACCTCCCAAGTGCTGGGATTACAGGCGTGTGCCACCACACCTGGCCCTCATTATGGTTTTAAGACCCATCAGTTTTCCTACAAATGACCCAGATTTATCCTTGTTTATGGCTGAGTAGTACTCCATAACATATAAATGCATTTTCTTTACCCATTCATCTGTTGACGGGTATATGGGCTATTTTTTTTTTTTTTTTTGCATTACTGGGGATCGAACTCAGGACCCTGCGCTTGCTAGGCAAGCTCTTATTCCACTGAGCTGTATCCCCAGCCTATATGGGCTATTTTTGAGATTTAGCTATAGTGAGTTGGGCTGCTGTAAACATGAGTGTGCATGTATTGTTGTAATATGGTGTCTTGACTCTTGGGAGGATCCCCAGAAGGGGACTGGCTGGGTCAAGTAGAACTTTATTTTTTGTGGAAGTACCAGGAAGCAAACTCATGACCTTGTACTTGCTAGGCTGGCGCTGTGCCACTGAGCTATATCCCCTGCCCTGAAATGGAACTTATGGTTGTAGTTACTTTAGGAATCTGTAGTTGTACTGGTTTGCATTTCTTCCAACAATGTAGAAGGGTTCCTTTCCCCTGGACAATTTTCATTGCAGTGTGTCTCATGTAGGTTTCTGAGTTCATCCTACTTGGAATTGGTAGAGCTTTTGAATGTTAGTGTTCATGTCTTCCAGAAACAGGGCGTTTCCAGCAGTGGTTTCTTCAGATACATCCTGCCCCCTCTTCACTGTCCTTCCTGATGTCCAGAGTCATAGGTGACCCTTTACTGGTGTGCTGTGGGTCCTGCTGGCCCTGTGTCCTTTTTCACCTTTCTTTACATCTCTGCGATAAGGTGGTGTCCATTGTCCTGCCTGAAGACCTTCCTATAGGCTGCGTCCAGGACCGAGCATTTCAGCTCAAGAACTTTCGGGGTCTTTGGTTTCCTGTCTATTGAGGTTCCTGCATCCATACATCCTTTTCCTAACTGTGCATCTTTCTTTAGTTTTTCCAACATGTTCTGAGGTAGTTGTTTTTAAAGTCTTATTTTGTCTTTATATATGAAGTCAGTTCATTGTCAGCTGGAGGAGTCCTGGTCACAGGCAGTTCTGTCACAAGGGATGGGGTGGGCAAGGGCACTGAGGGTCCCTAGGCCTCATGGGTGTTGGCCCCGCTGAGCCCACGACCAGTGACCTCTTTTACTTCCTTGTTGATCCTCGGCCATTTGTTTTCTTCTTTGTGTTATTTAAATGGGATTGGAACCCAGGCCTGGTGGCCCCTAGGGCCAGTGCCCTACCCCAGGTTGCTGCAGCCTACTGTGCCTCACCCACCAAGATCTGCCCTCAGAGCTTCTCGGGAAGTTTCTGTGTGTGTTTCCTTTGGATAGACTTTGCTGGTTCTTGAATGACTTGATTTATTTTGGAAACCAGAGGATGCCCCTGCAGGGTTTGTGCTGCTGCTGCTGCTGCTGCTGTGACTGTGATGCTATCTTGGCTACAGTCAGCCAGCCGTGTCCCCAGAGCTGTGTCCTCAGGGCCATGTCCCCTGTCCCACATCCTCTCGGCTGTCTAAACCTGTACCTGCCCGTCCATATGCTGCTTGTTTTTCCCTGTGTGACACCTCCCTAAATGTCTGGGTTCCAGTGAGGAGGAAGAGAAACCAAGGAAAGGAAGGGGCTCAGAAGCCCTGGGAAGCCTCCTGGGGGGCCTGCTAGTCAGAGAGGGTGAGGCAGGAGCAGTGCAGCCTCTGCCCAGCCTAATCCCATGCAGCAGCTGAGCACAGATCTCTGGGGACCAGGACAGATCCCTTGGCACCCTGGTCCTGTAGGCTGCTTCAGGCTCTTGTGCTCAGCTGCCTATGCTGGGGATTTGGTTGGTGGGGCTGCTGTGCTGAGAGCTGGGGTCCAGAATGAATGAGTTGCTGTCTGGGCTTCCCTGGAGCTTCTGCCCTGCAGTGGGCTTAGAGTTCCATACTGTACTCGGGACGGACTCTGCCACTGTAGCTGCTGTGGCAAGGGGTGTCTGACTCTAGGGCTGCTTCCTCTGCTGTCTCCCCAGAACCTCTCCTGCTCCGCCCTCTGTGACTGGTGAGGTCCAGCTAGAAGGTCCCCGAATCCTCCTGGTTGGCCCCCAGCCTTCCGGTTGGAGCTTTTCTCCCTGAGCTGCGTGCCTCAGGTAGCTGTGCATTAGCACTGCTTGTGCACCGCCTGGTATGTGTGTGTGAGACACATCGCCATCTCTGCTCTGCCCTATGGTCTAGTCTCTGCACACCACCGTACCCTGAGGGAGGACCACAGCGACAAAGGGAAAGCCAGCCACTGGAGCCGCAGCCCCATGCGGCCACCACGGGAGCGCTTCGAGCTGGGGGATGGCCGGAAGCCAGGTGGGCCTGGGGTCATCCCTGGAGGTTTGGGTTGTACAACCTGTGTCTATAATAGTTTGTGGAGTGAAGGGAGCCCCAGCTAAGTAGGCTGTGTCACAGTGAAATGGCCTGTGAGCACTTGCTGTCTCCAGCCTTCACACAGAGCGAAGCATGTGTCTTCTGCTTGGACTTTCGTCGCTGGACATTGGGGATTTGCTTTTCCAGTTAAATGTGGAGCTGGGGGGTGGTGCACACCTGCCTTCTAGCCTGTAATCCAGCACTCAGGAGGTTGAGGCGGGAAGGTTGCTGCCAGCCTGAACTGCATAGTGAGACCCTGTCTCAAAAAAGTGGGTGGATAACCTGTTTTTCTTAAGAGTAAAGCTGATTAGAATGCGAGGGGTACTTGTAACTTTTGGCTGGTGCTCTCTTTGAAAACAGTTTCCTGCCAGGTATGGTGGCACACGCCTATAATCCCAGCTCTCGGGAGGCTGAGGCAGGAGGATCGTTGGGAGATTGAGGCCAGCCTGGGCTACAAAGTGGGCTGCAGGCCAGTCTGAATTGCATATTGAGACCCTGTCTCAAAAAATTAAGTAAATAAGTAAAAAAAAGAAAAGTTGTTAAAAAAACAAAAAACACTTTACTACATTTATCTTTCATGGTTTCTTTCACAAGTGAAAGAAGAAAAAATTGAAGAACGAGACCTGCTGTCTGACCTGCAGGATATCAGCGACAGTGAGAGGAAAACCAGCTCAGCAGAATCCTCCTCAGGTATGGAGCTGCCCAGCCCAGCCCCACAGTACCGCCTGGCGAGGCCACACTCACCTGCAGCTCCACTTTCTCCCACAGCAGAGTCTGGCTCTGGCTCAGAGGAGGAGGAGGAGGAGGAGGAGGAGGAAGAAGAGGAAGGAAGCACCAGTGAGGAGTCAGAAGAGGAGGAGGAGGAGGAGGAGGAGGAGGAGGAGGAGGAGGAGGAAGAGACAGGGAGCAACTCTGAGGAGGCTTCTGAGCAGTCAGCAGGTGAGTAGCGGCGGGTCAGGAATGGCTACAATTTACAGGGTCATCGGTTCCCTATGCACTTCGGGGCCGCTGGAGAAATCTGAGTCCATCTTCAGAGCACTTCTTGCCTGGAGCTGCTGTCTCTGAGACTCGAGGGAGGGCCCAGGGTTGACACTGAGAATGCTCGCTGCTCCGTACACTGCTGCAGGGAGGTGGTGTCCATGTCTGGGGCAGCTGCCGCCGCCTGAGCAGACCCTTGCTCTCTCTTGCAGAAGAAGTGAGCGATGAAGAGATGAGTGAAGGTGAAGAGCAAGAGAATGAAAACCACATCATGGTTGGTGAGTGGCTCCCTGCAGCAGTTCACGCACCCCCACCCTTCCTCGTGGGTGCCGATGCCTGGCCCACATGTGGGCCCTCCCCAGTGCAGAGGGCCTCACTGCATGATTTCTCCCTGAAGCTGAGCAGCCAAGAACAGAAGTGGCTTGCAGGGGGCTGTCTGCCTCCCCAGGGACCACACTACTGGCCACTTGCCATGGTTGCCTGTTAGGACCTGGTAGTTGCCATGATAGAATGCAGAGGAGGGATGCTGGGAATGCCACATGAGGCCTCCCCAGGAGAAGGGCCTGTGCTGGACAGCAGCACTTGGGTCCAGAGCCATGGATGCCACAGTCGGGAGGCATGGTATGACCTTAGCAAGCATTGAGCTATGTTCTTAGGGGCCAGAAACACGAATTCTAAGGATGGCTTCCCCATGTGGCTCCCAGACTAAGTCGAGCTGTCTAGGACTGCGGACCTTGTGCCCTTTGTGCAGGTGCCGGGCCCAGTGCCAGCCCCTCACGGAGAGGGCGTGAGACTTGTGACACTGCCAGGCCCTCCTCCCTGCCTGTTCCCAGGCCATGATTATGTTATTTTTAAAGTTCCAGAGTCACGATTTGACCGAGACTCGGGGGACAGTGAGGAAGGGGAAGAAGAAGTGGGTGAGGGGACCCCACAGAGCAGCAGCGCCCCAACTGAAGGTGACTATGTGCCTGACTCCCCAGCCCTGTCGCCTATCGAACTCAAGCAGGAGCTGCCCAAGTACCTGCCGGCACTGCAGGTGAGGCCTCCCCCTGCCCCGCTGCATGCTGGGGCCTTGTTGGTGATACCACCTGGAGTGTCCCACCCCCATACAGGGCAGGCCCAGCCCCACTCCTATGCTGCTGGCCACAGCAGCCTAGGGAGGGTTCTGGGCACAAGGAGCCACTCTGTGTTGGGTCTAGTCGTGTGCAGCCCTGGGCTGGGGATGAGGTGGCCACCCAGGCTGCTTCACCACCCTCCATGAGCAGATGCCTGCACGTGCTCTGTGGCAAAGGCCAGGGGGTGGGGAGCCTGCTGAGGGCCTGGGGAGGGAGGGCAAGGTAGCCTAAGGGGTCTGGACATTATCCCGGGCTCTGATCTTCTTGGTGCCAGCTGGGAAAGCTGCCAACGGCCAGGGCCAGGGGTGTTCTCTCCAGAGCCTGTGCTGTGTGAGGTATGGCATGGGTGTCCTCAGGCCTGGTCAGGTATGGCTGTCCGTCCTTATGCCCACACTTCCTGCCAGGGCTGCCGCAGTGTGGAGGAGTTCCAGTGTCTGAACAGGATTGAGGAGGGCACGTATGGGGTGGTCTACAGAGCAAAGGACAAGAAGACAGGTGTGCAGTTCCCGGGGATCCCTGGGGAGGTGTGGGGTCTGGGCAGCTGGTCAGCAGAGCGGCTGGTCAGCAGGGTGGCAGTTACCTGTCCTGAGATGGCTGTGGTAGTGATTCACTGCTGCAAGCCCAGCATTGGATTCTGGCAGTGGGCAGCAGCTGCTCTGGGGATCCTGCTGGTCCTCCCGCTGCTTCTGGCAGGGATATTGGTTGGCCGAGGCTTCTAGACACTGTCTGCCTTCAGCTTGTGGTGCACATTCCAGAGTGTTGTGCCTGGGGCCTCACTGCACCTCGCAGGCACTCCGTCCCGACTTGGGTGATACAGGCCTGAGGCCCCAGTGCTTTGGAAGTCAGAGGTTTTCCTCCCTTAGGCTCAGCTGCTTGCTGTGGTGGCAGGTGACAGCATCCATGGGGGGGGGAGTGGCAGGCACAGGGTTTAGGGCCTCTCTGCTCCTCTTTGCTTGCGTGTGGGGACCTCGTCACACACTGTACACTATTACCCTAGCCTGGGGCTTTTCTTAGATCACTAACTGAAATAAATATTGGGAAACGGAAATGAAAATCCTGTTGAGTGAGTTATGGCTCCTAACCCATGTGGGCATTTTTCAGCCCTCTGTGAGTGTCTGTTTTTACAGATGAGATCGTGGCTCTGAAGCGGTTGAAGATGGAGAAGGAGAAGGAGGGGTTCCCGATCACGTCTCTGAGAGAGATCAACACCATCCTCAAGGCCCAGCACCCCAACATCGTCACCGTCAGGGTGAGGCCTGCCACATAGGCAGCCTGGGCTGCAGCGCCAAGCAGACTTGCAGATGATGCAAAGATAGACATTAGCGCCCTAAACAGCACACAGGTGCTGCTGCTCGTGTGACTGTGCCGAGTTGTCAGGTTTCCTGGGAGTGCAGGCAGCGGCTCGAGTGGGGCCAGGCAGTTCGCTGGGAGCTGCCACCACAGGCCTGCTGTTCCCTCCCTAGGAGATTGTCGTGGGCAGCAACATGGACAAAATCTACATCGTGATGAACTATGTGGAGCACGACCTCAAGAGCCTAATGGAGACCATGAAGCAGCCCTTCCTGCCAGGTATGGCCACACCACTGAGGCTGCAGCCCCTAAGGGATGGTGACACTATGCCTGCCCAGTAGTGCCCCACCTGGGTCACCAGGCACTCCGAGCAAAGTAATGGCCTTGGTGACTCTATCCACAGGGTGCACAGGCCACCTTAGGCTGAGAGTCCCTGGAATAGGTTCCCCTGCTTCCCTAGGTGGGGCAAGTATGACCCCTTGCTATTCCAGGGGAGGTGAAAACCTTGATGATCCAGCTGCTCCGTGGAGTGAAACACCTGCATGACAACTGGATCTTGCACCGGGACCTCAAGACATCCAACCTGCTGCTGAGCCATGCTGGCATCCTTAAGGTGGGCACAGAGCCTCTTGCCGAGTAGCCCGCCGGGGGCCCCGGCCCAGCCTACCCTCATCGCTTCTGTCCCTGCAGGTGGGTGACTTTGGGCTGGCTCGGGAATATGGCTCACCCCTGAAGGCCTACACCCCTGTTGTGGTGACCCTATGGTACCGCGCCCCAGAACTGCTGCTGGGTGCCAAGGTAAGTCCAGGGGTCTGAAGGCTACCCTTTCCCAGCAGGGCTCGGCAGGGTGTATGCTGCCCGGCTCAAGCCATGTGCCCTGGACTTTCAGGAATACTCCACGGCTGTTGACATGTGGTCTGTGGGCTGCATCTTTGGGGAGCTGCTGACACAGAAGCCCCTGTTCCCTGGCAAGTCAGAAATCGATCAGATCAACAAAGTGTTTAAGGTGGGTATAGGGCTTGCCAGCATTGTGCAGGCTCCACAGGGCATGGCTGGTGGGTACATGCAGGACTGGGTCACGGCCCTGGGTAGTGTGGCCCCTTGGTGGCCTGTCCTCTGGTAACAGACACAGGCTTTAGTGTCATGTGTCGTCGCGGGCCCATCCCTTCAGGGCATGGTCAGTTCAGATACTCCTGTCTTTCAGGACCTGGGCACTCCCAGTGAGAAAATCTGGCCTGGGTACAACGATCTCCCCGCAGTGAAGAAGATGACCTTCAGCGAGTACCCTTATAACAACCTCCGCAAACGCTTCGGGGCCTTGTTGTCAGACCAGGGCTTCGACCTCATGAACAAGTAAGTCTGGGCAGGGGCTCCCTGCTCTTGATCCAGGCCTGCTGTTGCTCGCTGCCCTGAGCACCCTGCAGCCTCTCCCCGATATGGGGGCCCATTTCCAATGCTCTTGTCAGGTTCCTGACCTACTTCCCTGGGAGGAGGATCAACGCTGAGGACGGCCTCAAGCACGAGTACTTCCGTGAGACCCCGCTCCCCATCGACCCCTCCATGTTCCCCACGTGGCCTGCCAAGAGCGAACAGCAGCGGGTGAAGCGTGGCACGAGCCCTCGGCCCCCAGAGGGTGGCCTGGGCTATAGCCAGCTGGTGAGTGTGAGGCTGGGGGGTGTGGGGAGCCGGCCCAGCACCGTCCTCACACTGCCCCCTGCCCCACAGGGTGACGACGACTTGAAGGAGACGGGCTTCCACCTTACCACCACCAACCAGGGGGCCTCGGCTGCCGGCCCTGGCTTCAGCCTAAAGTTCTAAGGCCCCCAGCCTCACCCTGTCCACACCCAGCTCCAGCCCTCGAATGTGGCTCCTGGGGCTGCAGGTGCTGAGGCAAGACACCCAGGCTTTGGACTCCTCATCTGGGTTTTCCACCTTCTGTTTTTTATATTTTGGTTTGTAAATTTGTAGAATTAAATCACGTGTCCTCATGGAAGGAGGGCTGTGTTGTTGGATATTCCTGACCTGGCTGTGAGGAAGGGTGGGGTTGGCATCTCCAGTGCCAGTGTTGCTGGTGCAGCCCTCCCATGGCCTGATGTGCAGCAGGCGAGGGTCCTCCCTGCCAGCCTTGGGGGCTGGATCCTGACTCTGCTGACAACCAGGTGCCCCTCCGAGTGCCCAGGGGCCCTGTCCACGACGAGGCCTGGTGGGCTTGGTGCCAGCCACAGGGCTTTTTATATATACAGTTGTTACATGTTTTCAGATGTAGTAAACTATTCTTGGAGGAAGTTCTGTGTCGTTTCCATTCCCGACTGCCCAGCTTGGGCAGCAGTCCCAGCTATGTCTGGGGCCACCTGGGCCAGCCCTTCTCCTGCCGGGGCTGGCTGGGCAGCACAGTGGCCCAAGGAACAGCAGCCACTTACTGCTGCCTGAGCCCTGCCCAGGTCCTGCTCATGCCCTGGAGGCTGCTTTCACATTGGGCTGCATTTGGCCCACCCCAGTCATGCTGCTTGCACCTGAGCCTCTTCAGCCACTGTGCCATTGTGGAAGGAGGGTATTCTGACCCCTGGGTCCCCTACACACAGGGGAGGCCATTTCCCACTGCGCAGGACCCAGCCTTCTTCCCCACCTGTCCAAAAATCAGCACAGAGATGTGAGGCAAAGTGTTTTATCTGACGGCTTGAGTGGGCTCAGCCCCGCACACGCACGCGCCAGGAGTAGGTGGTGAGCACACGCTGGTGCCGGCGCACCACACATGTGTAGGTGCCCTCATTGATGGCATTGGCGATGATGCTTAGCTGTGCCTTGCCCAGGGCCAGGTACCCAGGGTAGGAGAACTCCAGGGGCTCCTGGTCCTTGTACCAGCTGTGAGGAGAGTTGGCTGAGAGCCTGACCCAGTAGTGCCACCCCACCTGTCTGCCTGGGCCAGCCCACATCCACACTCACTACACTTTGCCTTTCTTGTGAAGGATTTTCTGTCCGCAGCGGAAGGTCACGTTCCTGCCCTCGGATACCAGCCTGGTTTTGGTCCTGGGAGGGGGCGGGGTGGCGGCCACCGTGGGGAAGGGGAATTCTGCTTGGGCAGGGGTAGAGGTGCATTAGGGGCTCCCTGACCAGAGCAATCTAAGAAGAGACCTGGCCCAGGGCCCCACCCCAGAGTCACCATAGCAGAAGTCGCAGCTGCTGGGGCAGAGCCTCTTCATGAGCCTCCGGCGAGTGTCACAGAAACCCCTGCGTGCCCAAGATGCACACACGAACAGTCTGTCCAGGCAGCCTGCAGAATGCAGTGGCTCAGGGCCTGCCCCAGGACCCCACCCAAAACCCAGGCCCAGGCACCCACCGTAAAGCCGGTGGAGCCCCCACAGCTCATCCTGGGACAGTGCCTTCCAGCCACGCAGCGTCGCGTTGAGGTGCATAAGCGCCTGACTGTGCTGCGAGTGCATCAGGCCCAGCGCGTGGCCAATCTCGTGGGCCGCCACGTGCACCAGGTCTGTGAGCCACACTCCTGTGGGGCCAGGGTTCCCTGAGCCCCGTTGCACACCCGGCCTGAGGCCGGCCCAGCCGTCTCTGGCCACAGCCCCAGGAGATAAGAGTGCGCCAGGACCAGCAGTGACTTGGCCCCCAGGAATGTAGCCCGTTGCCCTCCCTGCGGGGGTGGGGAGGCGCTCTCCAGGCTGCAGAGCCATGCCAGGCCCCCACGGCGGCCCTCCCCACCCCACACCAGCCCCTCCTACACCCAGAGGGTCCCCTTTGGCCTCACAGCCTCCCAAGTGCGGCCCTGCGCTCCCAGGGCGGCCAGGCCCGAAGGTAGCACCCCACCTTTCTTCCAGCTGTAGCGTGTGGGGCCCAGCACCCAGTACTCGCTGTCATCAAAGTGGATGCCGCCGTGCGGCGGGAAAAAGGCGTGGGCCAGCTCGCCCGTGGGGCCGTCGAAGCAGTGGTGCAGGGCTGAGGCCAGGCAGTCCGTGTGGTTGGCCGGGTAGAAGCCTGGGGGGGCACAGCCTGAGCCGCGGGCAGGGATTGGCAGGCCAGGGCGGGGAGCGGCACCCACCTATGCGCAGGTCGCTGGGCAGCTCGGGGGCCACTTCGCGGAAGCTGAAGGGGGACACATCGCTCCACATGCGGAAGGCAGCGGCCAGGCCCCGGCGGGTCTCACGGGGGCTCAGTAGATTCCGGGGAAAGGACAGGATCCTGCGGAAGGTCAGGCTCAGCGCGCGCGGGCTGCGCCGGGTCACCCCAAGGCCAGCGCGCACCTGTAGGTGAGGTTGAAGTGGTCCCAGCGCAGTCTGCCGGGGGTCAGAGTGTAGCGGCGTTTTCGGGGCGCGAGTAGGGACAGCGGGCTGGGGTCCCGGCTGGTCAAGACCCCGGAGGAGTCCCATCCCTGGATATCGCTCTTCGCGGGGAGAAAGCGGCATCAGGACAGCGGGGACGGTGCCCAAGCCCCAGCGCGGGCGCAGAGGCTGGGGCGGAGGAGCGGCCACACGGGCGCTCCTGGTCGGCGCTCGGCCTATTGCTGGCACCGCAAGCGGAGGAAGGGGCTGGAGGGCGCCGGGGGGAAGCCCCCTCGCGGGCGCTGGGGACTCAAACCCGCGCCCCACCTACCCGACCGCGCAGACCCGCTCACCTGCGAGGCGCCCCCGCCCGGCGCCCCCCGCCACGACAGCACGGCCAGCGCGGGCAGCAGGCACAGCGCGCCCAGCGCGGCCCCGAGCGGGCCCCTGACGGCGCGCGACGGCCCCGGGGGGACGCAGGCCCCGCGGCGCATGGCGGACGCCTGGGCTCGGCTCCTGGCGGAGCGGGGCGGCGGCGGCTCGGGTTACAGTGCGCGGGAGCGAGGGGGGGCGCCTGACGGGGACCAGCTGGCTTCCGGGCCAGGAACCTTGGTCGGGGCTGCGGCAAGCAACGGCCTGCCGGGCGGGGTCGCTCGAGCTGGGGGACGCGGCACACCGGCCTCGGAGAAGGGGCGTCGGCCCACCCTTCAGGTGGTTGGGCCTGAATGGCCCCAAATGCAAACCCACCCCAACCTCGAGCACCCAAATGGTATCCCCGGAACGGAGCCTCCATCCTGGCCCCAGGTCTGAGCGCGCAGCCAAGGACGCGTCCCGGGAGAAGGAGGGGACCAGCGAGGGACGTGGCAGTGAGTGTGGCGGCGGGCAACTCAGAGACCTGGTGCAGGGCGAGGGTCCACGCGGGGTCTGGCAGAGGTGGATTCGGGGATGCGGACCCTGGCGGTGGCTCTGGGACCGGGGAGAGCAACTGTCGGGCTCCGCAGTGGGGGTCCACCCCGTGGCAGGGGTGGGCTAGATGCCCGGGGCCAGAGGGCTGCACGGGACGGCCTAGACCACGGGGCGGGTGGAGACCTCAGGCTCCGGGCCAGAGCGGCCAGTCCCGGCCTGGTGACAGCGCCAAGCAGCTGGCGCGGCGCGGGTGGTTCTTGGAAAGCGCCCGCCCCCTCCCGTGGTTAAGTATTTGCTGCCACAGGCTGAACGGCCCCTCCCCAGGCGCCCCGCTCTTGGCGCCGAGACCCGCTGGGTCAGCACAGGTCGGGGGCGGGGCGGCGGGGCCACAGGCAGCAGGCAACAGACAGCAAGGTCCGAGAATCTCTTTATAAAACGGGGCGGCGTGCACTGCGCTCACACGAAAATCTGGATGCGGTCGCGGATGGGCTGGCGGCAGATGGGGCAGGCGCTGAGCGCGGCGCCGCAGGGCGCGCACGCGCCGTGGCCACACTGGAACACGAGGCGGATGTGGCTGTCGATGCAGATCGGGCAGGTGATGCGCTCCTCCATCTGCCGGTAGCGGCTCTGCAGCTCCTCCACCAGCTGCCGTGGCGGGCCGGACGCGGGGGCAGCGCTCGCCACTTCGGATCCATCTGGGAGGCGGGACGCAGGGTCAGCCAGGCAGAGTCAGCCAGGCAGAGTCACCCAGGCGGGGTTAGCCAGGTGGGGTCAGCCCCCACGCCGCCCTCGGCCGCTCACCCACCTGGGTGCAGCTTCCTGCTGATGGCCACCTGGCACCGGATACACTTCTTCATCCTGCGCGCACATTCTGCAGGGAGAGCAGCGGGTTTGCCGCGCGCAGGCCAACGTCCCTGGTCCCTAGGGCCCGGCCACACTCACCCTCGCACACGGTGCGGTGCTGACATGGTGAGAACAGAACCAGCGGCGCCAGCTCGGAGCACACCAGGCACTCGGCGGCCTCCGGCCCGGAGGCGGCCACATGCAGATTCGTCACGGTGTTAGGGGTGCTGCGAGTGAGCCTGGGCCCCGAGGCCGGGCCACCCTCGCGGCCCACCTGCTGCTCTCTGCAATTAGAGGGAGGGGCTTGAAAAGGCCCAGCTGCGGCCAGAACCCTCCTTCCCCCACCACACGCTCACCGGAAACGCTGGGCGCAGCCCTGCAGCGTCTTTAGCACACGGGGCTCCATGGCTAGGTCCAGAGGGCTCCGGCCGCGGTGGTTGGCGTAGTTCACGTCGGCGCCCTCCAGCGCCAGGAAGCAGGCGACGGCAGTGCCCACTGTCAGCTCTGCGCTGCCTGGCAGCCCCAAGGCCTGCAGCTGGGCCGCAGGACAGAAGCCTGTGATGAGTGCAGGCAGGCCCCAGCAGTGCCCCTGCTCTTGGGCAAAAGCCGCAGGTACCCCTTGCTGTCTGAGGCCACTGGGAGAGAGCAGACCGAAGGCCCCAACAACCCATGCTGGTGAGGACCACGATGCTCACTCCCTCAAACCTGTCCCCAGTGCTGCCCCTCCCAGAAAGCCCCGTATCACCACAGCCAGGTGGAGCCCCAGGCCACCTCTGCACACCCATTCCTTACTTCCTCACCCTGGACAGCAGCTGCAAGGGCCCTGGGTCCCCCCCAGCCCTGTCAGCCACCAAAGGCAGCAGTTGATGACGCTGCAGTGCCACGTGTAAGGCTGTGTCTCCCTCCTCATCCTCTGTGTTGACACTGCAGCCAGCGTCCACCAGCAGCGGCACAAGCCCCACGTGGCCTTGCTGCACTGCCAGGTGCAGTGGGGACTGGAGCTTGCGGTTGCGTGCGTTCACATCGCAGCGGCCCTGGGGAGGGGGTGCAGGCTCAGCCCAGTGCCCCAGCCTGGCCTGGCTTCCATCCCTGGGGAGAACAGGGACCCACACTTACCTCCTGGATCAGGATCTGGGCAACCTCTCGGTGGTTGTTCAGGGCGGCCAGATGCAGGGCTGTGAAGCCATCCCCTTTCTTGGCATCCACCAACTGCCGAGCCCGCACTAGAATCTTCCTGACGGCTCTGTGGGAGCAGGGAGGTCTGTCCAGGCCTGTGCTGTCCCAGGATGGCCCATGCTGGCGGCTGGCAGGGTGCCCATCCCAACTCACAGCGCATGGCCCTTGAGGGCCGCGTGGTGCAGCAGTGTGAAGCCCTGGCTATTGGTGGCAGTGATGTTAATGCCTGGCACCTCTGTGAGGACCTCTACGATGCCACTGGCACCAGTGCCCGCTGAGATGGCTGAGTGCAGGGGCGTGTCTGCATGGGCATCCTGCAGCCGGGAGCCAGTGGTCACTTTAGAGCAACTTCATCTGTGGTCAGCTAGGTCAGGGCACCCGGGAGCCCACACTCACAGGCAGGTTGACGTCACAGCCACGCTCACACAGGACCCGCACTACATCCAGGAAGCCCCTCTGCACGGCCACATGCAGGGCTGTGCTGCGGCTGCTGTTGAGTGCATCAGCAGCACAGCCCGCACTCAGAAGTACCCGGGCAGCCTCAGGCTGGTTCCTGAGGGCAGAGGAGGGGACAATGTGCTGCTGGCTGGGCCACAGGCTCAACCCTTGAGGACTCCCAGTCCACCAAGTCTCACCCCAGGGCTGCGTAATGCAGTGCAGTGTTGCCCTCCTCATCCGGGAGGTTCATGCCTGCTCGTGCCTGCAGCAGCCGACGCATCAGCTCCACCTGTCCCAGGTAGGTGGCCACCTGCAGGGCAGTCCTGCCCTGATTCCTGCTGTCCACCTGCCAGGGGAGCCAGCGATGAGTCCCAGGCCCTGCCTGGCCTTCTGCTGGCCCTTGGAGTAGGCAGGGCAGAACTTGCCTGCTCTGGGTGCCTCCGCAGCAGGTCCACTGCCTGTGCCACATTACCCAGTGCCGCCTCCACCACCAGCCTCCCAGGGTGCTCTGGGTCAGTCTTCTGGACCCGTAGCTTGTCCAGGGCCATGCTCAGTGAGCCTGGGCGCAGGCAGATTTAGGGCTAGGCAGGCCTACTCTGGCTCCCACCAGCCACCCACTAGGGCAGGAGCATACTTTTGTTCTCCCGGGCACGCTCAGCCACATCCAGGTTGGTGTCCTCCTCAGGCCGGTAGGCCACCAGGCAGGAGGGGCTGAAGGTCCACCACTGGCCACCAACTGCCACTCGCAGGTTGCCATCCACAAACACCTTCACCACTTTGCCAACACGGCCCAGGGCCTGCGGGGAGAGGCGGGGTCATGGCAGGTCTGCAGGTGGAAGGGGTGGTCAGCAGCAAGACAGGGGACTCACAGGAGCCATGTCATCTGTCCACTCGCCGTGCCCAGCCTGCAGCCGCTTCACAGTGTCAAGGTCGTCGATGACCCGGACCACATCTCCCACCCAGAAGGAGTTGTGCTGGGTGACAGAGAGACAGGTAAGAGGGTCCCCCCAGCCACACCTGGCTACTCAGTGCTGTGGAGAGCACCCCCACGGAGACAGTACTCTAAGCACTGATGGAAGATCTGGCTGAACAGGGCCCAAGGTGACCCAGGCAGCCCTGGGTGGCCCGGCCCATCATGGGGTGACAGCTGAGGCAGGGCAGCAGTGCCCGCACCAGATGGAAGTCACCTCCAGGGAGAGGCCTGGATGGCTTGAACCAGAGGGGTCACTGGGGTGGGGCGGGGCCAAGGTGGGACAGAGATCGCAGCCCACAGCAGAAAGCTGCTTCCTCTGTGCACTACCTGCCCTGAAAATCCCCTGCCACCTCACCGAGAAGCGCCACCCTCCATGTCCTGAACCCCACATACTCTGTCTGCCACCTACACCCATCAACCTGTCCTGCTCCCCACACTCCTTGCCCACCTCCACCATGCTCCATCCTGGCCTCTGTCCTCACAGGACTCACATCTGCCCTTGGTGTGCCCACAGGGAAACCTCAGAGAGGAGCCTGGCACTCATGCCCACCTGCCACCATACTGCCCCTTTCAGCCCAGGACTCTGGTGGCTGCCCCTCCTCTGGGGCCCACCCTGCCCTCCAGGTCTGCAACTCCCGGGCATGGGTGCCTGGCTCTGCCTGGCCACTTGAATGGTGGAGGAGGTTCCTAGAGGAGGCTCGGCCCAGCTGCCTAGGCACCTTGCTGAGAGCCCTGGGGTGGAGGGCCCAGCGGATCTCATGGCTGAACCACACATGCACATCCCCACAGTCTGTGATGAGGTGCACGGTGCCCATCTGTCCAATAAACTGTGGCGGGTCATGGAGGCCATGGCTGGGGCAGGCAGAGGGATTGAGGGGGAGGGGCCAGGTGGCTCACCTCCGCCATCCTGGGGTTCCAGCCGCCATGACCTTCCTGCACATCCCTCAAGATGTCTGTGTCCAACAGACACTTGACTTTGTCCCCGCGCTGGAAGGGCTGGCCATCGGCACTCACCCTGCGCTGCAGTTCGGCAGGCTTGCCTGGGGAGCGGGGCCAGGCCTTAGCAGCGCGAGGGTGCCCGGGGCCCAGGAGGGCGGGCAGTGGGGGCGCCCCTACCGAGCCGCGGGAGGTGCTCCTTGTAGTAGAAGCCGCCAGCAGCCTCCCCCACACACTTGAGGTCCACCTTGCCCTTGTGGCCCACGCGGTACACGTTGGTGGTTCCATCTGCCCAGGTCACGCTGGCCACACTCCGGCCGGTCTCCACATCCCAGCCACGGATGTCCACCACACGGCCTGGCTTCCCTTCTCCCCCTGGGGAGACAGTGTCCCATCACAGGGCTGGGACTGCCTCCTGGGCCCAAGATGCCCACCCGCCCACCCCAGCCACCACTCACCATCCTGGGAGCCCCACTCCCAGTCGGGGCCTCGCACCACCTTTGCTCCCTGGAAGATGCCCCTGAGTGGGGTACGCTGGAGGCCCTGGCGGGGACTCAGCACAACACTGCAAGAGACCCAGCCTGAGCCACGGAGGGCAGTGCTCACCCGGCTAGGGCTGCAGAACAGCACCCTGATTCCTGGAGCCCAGCCCCACAGACTCCTGATCAGCAGGCATGTGCCCAGACAGCAGCACAGAGACTGCTGACAAGCACCTGGGGCCTAAGGCACACACTGCCCTCCACATGAAGGTTTGGGATGGGTAACGCTGAGCAGTAACCGGGGTGCCTGCTCCTGCCCGGTAGAGAGCCCTCTCCCAGCCCCTGCTCAGGGCCATGCCCAGCTATGCAAGCAGTTGGCTCCAGAGTGCTTGCCTTGAGGGCCACCGCTGCTCATGTATCCACACACATAGTGCCCCCCACTGCCTGTCTGCAGCTTTGGGCTGTGCAGGCACAGAGGTGAGCCTGGCCACAGCTCCTCTCATGGAGCCCTGCTTGGGGACTCAGGGGCCTTCCCAGGAGTGACTGACTCTGGACCTTCCTTAAGGATAGCTCAGGAGGCACCCACCTTCCCTCCCTGGGAGCGGCAGGGCCTCAGAGGACGAGGCCCTGTGGGAACTCACGGGCGTGAGTGGGCTGTCTCGTAGCGCTCAAAGGCATGGGTGAGGTCGTGCTTGTTGTGCATATAGCACTGTGTGCAGAGGTCGTAGTCAAAACAGACGCGGCACTTCCAGCGCATGCCCCGGAGCCCGTGCTTCTTGCAGCAGTCACAGATGATATTAGGGTGTCGGACGCCTGGAGGCAGGGCGACATGGGGTCAGCAGGGTGCCGTGGGCCCTTGTCCCACCCAGCCAGCCTACCCACCTCAGGCACCGCCACGCACCAATCTGAGCATTGTCGTAGAGCAGCAGGTCGTGGGCACCCTGGTAGCCGGCTCGGTAGTTGGTGCGGGTGCCCTGGTCCCACTGCACCACGACGGTGCGGTCAGGTGTTGAGGGGCTGCCGTGCCGGCCCAGCTCCACCACAGTGCCCACGCCGCCCTCGCCTCCGTCCTGCTGGCCCCACTTCCAGTCCATACCACGCACCACACGCATGCCCACCTGCACGCCTGCCTGGGGGTCAGGATCCATGGCGAGCAGGCTGCCGGGACCTGTGGCACAGAGCACCCTTGGATGACTTCACGGAGGCCACAGTCAGCCCACAGGACACCTGTCCTGGCAGAGGGCCAGGGCCCGGAGTGCAGAAAACAAACCCTGAAGAACCTGCAGGCAGCGCAGGAGGCAAGCGGATATACTGGGCAGGGGAGGTGGGGAGTGTGGTGCTTGGCCAGCACAAGCAGCTGCAACCTCAAGGCTGGGCAACAGGCCGTCAGCCAAGGATCCAGGATGGCAGGGCTGGCTGCGAGGGGCTTGGCCCGCAGCACATCATCAGGTGTGCGCTTACACTTTGGTTTCTTGTGCTTCTGTTTGTGACTGAAGCAGAGGCTGGGACTCGGGCCTGGCCAGGCCTGGTGAGGGTTATATACCAGCTGTGGTCCCAGCCCTGCATTTTAAAGTGACTGGATTTATCACTTCTAGGCCTTTTGGCTAAGACCAAGTGTAGTATCTGTTCTTATCAGTTCAAAATGACTGGATTTTCACTGAAGACAGCAGTTTAAAAGTGATACAATAAAAAAAATAAAAAAATAAAAAATAAAAAATAAAAGTGATACAATTCCAGGAGAAAACAGATTATTTCTCTATGTAGCCAAATGATGCATGGGGCTGCATGCGGGGAGATGCCTGCCCCCCATGGCCCCTCAGAGGGCTGCCCAGAGGCCGAGGGCACCACTCGGGATGAGAAAGGCCAAGCAAAGCAGTGATAAGTGTGAGACCAGAAACAGGCCCACAAGGGCAGACACTGCCATGGGCAGGACCGTCCTTGGCCTCACACATGGGACAGGGCTCAGCACGCAGGTGCCACTGTCAGAAGCTCCTGTCTGTATCTCTCAGGAAGAACTGGGCTCTGAAATGGCTTGTGTATTTTGGGTTTTTTTGAGACAGAGTTTCACTATGCAGTTCAGGCTGGCCTTGAACTCACTTTGTAGCCCAGGCTGGCCTCAAACTTCAGGCAATCCTGCTACCTCTGCTTCCTGAGTGTTAGAATTACAGGCATGCACCACCATTCCTAGCTCCCAAACCTTTTTGAGACAGGGCCTAAGTCTGTATGATACCAGGCCAGACTTGAAGTTGCAATCCTCCTGCTTCAGCCTCCTTTAATCCCCAAAGGAGCACAAACCGTCCTCACTGTACACACAGAGAGGGCTGGGGATACAGCTCAGCAGCACAGCACCTGCCTGGCAAGCATGAGGTCATGAGTTTGGTTCCCAGTACAAAAAAATAAAACAACAACAAAAAAGGTTTTTATATACACAGACAGGCAAAGCTCATAAGTGGACATTGAAGGGCAGCAAATCAAGACAGCCCAAACCACAGTGGCCCCATTCACAACACTCTGCAAATGAGACAGCGACTCCAGCACACCCCACAGCTGACCACCGCCATGGCCCTGCCCTCACTTTGTGTGATTATGGCCTCAGCACTCTGTATTGTATCAGTCTTGAATAAAATCTTGTTAATAAGAATGTATGTGCTGGTGTTGTTTTGTTTGCAGTACTGGGTTAACCTTAGGGCTAACCCTATATTGCCCAGGGTGGGCTTCAACTTGTGATCCTCCTGCCTCAGCCTCCCAGAATGTTAGGATTATGCACAACTGTGCCCAGTTAATACAGATGAATTAGAAAGACAAGAACTAGACAGGGAGAGGGCTCTGGAAGCCAGCTCCCTTTACTCTTCTCATTTAACTGGTAGGTCCTGTGGCTAGGAAAGGGACCCTGGAAGGGGGACGATACTAGAAACCTGGTCCCAGGACACAGGCTTAGCCTCTGCAGGAGACCGGCTAGGGCACTGCTGAAGACCGGGGGTGGGGGGGTGGGAATGACGCCACCAGCTCCAGCCGGGGCTCTGCTCAGCCGCATGACACCCAGCGCTGGTCACCCTCCACCCCGGCCTGCTGCAGGGCCCCCTCCCTGTCACCTGCGCTGGGCTGCTCCAGGGCCCCTTCCCTGTCACCTCCACCCCGGCCTGCTCCAGGGCCCCTTCCCCATCACCTGCACTGGGCTGGTTCAGGACCCCCACTCCACAGCTGTAGCTGGCCGGGAGGAAGCCCAGAGCTAGGCTCAAGCCCAAGTGTCTGCAGCCACAGCAGAAGCCAAGTTGGGGATTGCCCCAGAGCCAGGCGTGGGTGAGGAGCTCCGCTGGCATGGGCACCGCCCTAGGGCTGGGCTCTCGGGCGTGAGTCTCTTGGTCAGCTCAGCCTTCTGCTGCTCTCCCCATCTCACCCAACACCCAGGATGCCAGGGCCACTTCAGGAATGGAGAGACTCACTGATTTATCGATCAGTATGGGGACTGAGCCCAGAGCCTTCACACTGAGCTACACTCCCGGTGCTACTTGTCTAAGGTGGGGCTTGGCCACACCAGTCCCGGCTGGGACTCCCTGTCCTCTGGCCTCAGCCTCCTGCATGGCTGGGATTGCTGGCAGGCACCAGTGTGTTAGGAGCCCATGCTCTCCAAGTACAGATGGGATAGCCCTCTCTCCCCCCTGTGGGCTCTGGAGACCCTGCTCAGATGCAGCACAGAGGTTTACTACTTTGCGCACAGGGAGATCGAGCCCGTCCTGCTGCAGTCAGAACTCTCGGTGAGGGTGCCCATGGCTCACTGGTGCCTGCGAGCCCCAGGCCAGGGGGCTCACTCCAGCAGCCAGCTCTGCCTTCCCTGTGTTGCTCTGTAATCCAGGGTCCCCCATATCTGCTGCTTAGCTCCCTCGACCCTGGCAGCAAGCCTGAATGGCAGGGCTGTGAGGCCAGCCGGCATGGCTGTCACTACACATCCCGTGTGCACCCTGGCCAGCCCTGCCAGGCTGAGTGAGCAAACCCCACAGCAGCAGAGGAAACAGCACACAGCTCCTGCGATGACCACAGACCCTGAGCAATTGGTTGGCCCAACACTGCACCCCACCTGAGCAGCACAGCCACGCTGGCATGCAACACAGTTCTACCGGCTGGCCAGCGTCATGCCCTCCCTGACAATGTCCAGTCCCTATGGGGGCTGTCCTGGGTGAGGTCACCCTGTCTTCCCTCACAGAACCACAAGACCTCCCAGGTCCAACCTGCAGCACCACCCACTGGGGCAGCTCTGCCAGCTCCTGCTTCCTGTAGGACTTGCTAGCATGGTGGTGGCACTGCCCCTGAGGCCACAGGCCCACCCCCAGCAGATCCACACATTGCTCCTTCCTTCCAGGAGCTGTCAGAATTAACCACAGCCAGGAACACATGGAGGGGTCCCCTCTACCCCCACACTCCTATTTAGCAAGAGCAGGGCTCCTTGCAGGCAACCACAGACCCACCCAAGTATGAGCAAACACCCAGCTTCAGGCCCTGTTGGCAGGAGACACCCTGCCCACCAAACCGAGCCTGTTCCACCACCAAGCCCAGGGACTGGGGAAAAGACCCAAGCATGGCCACCTGCACCAGACAGCAGTCCTCCGCCTCGGGCCCCAGCCACATCTGCCACAGCTGGCTGATGGTCCACTGGCCACACCTGCTGGCCTTTCCAGAAGGACACGGAAGAGCACCCAAAGCACGAGCCAAGTTTACACAGGAGCACAGCACCAACAGAGGGTGGTGCAGGTGGCTGCAGGGTCCAGGGACATCAAGACCAGCCCTCAGCCAGTGACCCCTGCACGACGAGCAGCAAGAGGTTTCCAGGAGTGCCCAGCCCATGACAGCGGAACCAACAGTGGCCAGTACCTGCCGGCTGTTAGGCCTGGTATTCTCAGCACAACCAGACAGCTCTCAGCCCTGGCCAACCCACCACCAGTGCCCATGAGAGTTGGTATAGATAAGCCAGGACCTGGGGCAGGCCTCCTGCCCAGAACCAGCACCCCGATGCCCAGGGCTCCCCAAGAAAAGAGGGCCTGGAGGTGCCCAGGCAAGACTCAGGGCACCCAGTTGCTCCACGGCCTCCCCTGGGCACCAGGATGTGTGAGCACCCACAAGTGTCCAGGCCTAGGTGGTACCTGTGGCCTGGGGAACCTCCATGTCACCTCCCTCCTGCACCCCTGTCCAGGAGATTGCAGGCTCTTCAGGGTCAAAAGCAGCATCTGCCAGCTGCTATGGCTCACCCTGGCTGGGGCTCCTCTCTAGAGCTGAGCCTCCAGGACAGCACCTCACTATCCCCAGGGCATAGTCACAAGGGACAGGGGACAGGGCTCCTGTGTGCCTGGACTTGGCATCCTAGGACATGCAGTCAGTTGGCTTTTCCTCTCCCCTTCCCTCAGGCCTCTAGGCCCAGTCTTTGTCACTGTGGTCCCTGGGCACCTTCTGCCTGCCACGCAGGTCCTCTGCCCTCAGCCTCAGGGATCCCTCCCTCAGCCCAAAGGGTCCCACCAGGGCATAGAGGGCCAGGAGCAAAGAGGCAGCAATGAGACCCAGACAGGTGAGGGAAGGGCCCCCAGCTGGGACGTGGCTGCTGTACCCCTCTCTAGGAAATCTGTCCTGTAGGATAGCAGGGGACCCTGCCACTTCCACTGCTCAGAGAACAAGGGGCCACAGGGCCTCACAGGCAGCCTAGCCATCTAGCAACAGAGCTTATGGACAGAGGCCTTGTCCCTTGGGCTTCCCTGGCCATCACTGTCCTCTGTGGGCCATGGGACAAGCACCTGCTTGCCCAGGGCTGGTTTGGAGCAGCCCTGTAGGCTCTGAGCACATCTGGTAAAGGGCCTAGAGTACTCAGCACCCAAGCTTGCCCCACTACGGATGTTGGTGAGTGCTGCACTCCCCAGAACATTGTGGAGAAAAATCCCCAGGGAGTGATGGCATGGGGGCCCTGTCCTGGAGGACTCCACCCAGACTCTCTGGGACAGATGCACTCAGAGACACTTCACCACCACCACCTCCCCCCAGGACCCACCCTGCCTCAACCTCCTGACTACTGCCACTGCTGAAGAGCAGGAGGCCTCTGTGCCACCTGCTCCCACTGTCCTGCCCTAACCCTGCCTGCTCTGGCACAGAGGAAGGCTCCTATGAGCCCTGAGCACTGTGCAAGCTGGTTAGCTCTGCCCACAGCTGTCCCAGGGCCTCAGCTGACCTGCTGAAGGCTGGTGGGGACAGCCACAGCCTTGTGGGACTGCAACCCAGCCTAGTGTGTACTGCCTGCCCAAGGTCTAAGAACTGCAGCACTACTAGCTCGACACATGGCTGGCCTTACTTCAAACCACAGAACAGGTGCTGAGCCATTCCACCATCCTGCTCCTAAATGTGTGGCTGACACTGCATCCTCCACAGTGTATCACACGCCACCATCTCCGTGGGAAACTGACCCACAGGGTCCCCAACTTGTTTCCTTTGCCAGAAATGCTAGCCATACTGACTATTCTGGGTTCTACAGTCAGGCCCCTGGCTGGCACTGGAGGCACTCAGAGGCTACAAATGTCTACAAAGGCTGTGGCGCCATCAAAGTATGAGTTGGTCAGCAAATGTGCTTCAGAGAAATCAGAACTCACCTCAGAGCATGCAGTACCCTGCAGGCAGCATCCCAGGCATCTACTTCTTACTTCCTGGATCACAAATTCGCTCAGCCACCAAGATTTGTGGAAAGCCAGCAGCCATTGCCAACACAGTGCACAGTAAACCAAGTGGGCAGGCAGTGAAACAATCTGGAGAAAACAGTTTTAGAGGCAGCTTTACACACTCAGCCTTTCCCACCGTAAGGACACAGTGGCCTGCCCACACACCTCTGCACAAGAACCATCTGTCTCTTAAGAGGACAGAAGCCCCGGGACCGTGCAGGAAGACACTGCTCCCTATTGGTGAATACTTTATTAGAAAGCTTTACAAAGAACACAAATTAAATCATATGTATCAATAAAATTAGCAGATTGCCTTTATTCAGAATAAAGTTGTGTGGCGCAGATGGCATAGGACACGAGACTGTCCTACTCCCATCACCTCCAGCTGTGCCCACTGACACTGTCAAGCTTCCATCATGTGTGGCAAATGCAGTGCATTACAGGCTCCTGCCATTGGACAGTGATGCTAAGATGCAGGTGGGCATCCAGGGTACCATGGAGACCAGCTTCTAGGGACTAGAGTGAAGCCCTGAGACAAAGAGGCCAGAGAACCTGACCTGACACCCGAGACAACTGCCGGGGAGAAAGCCCTGCAGTCGGGCACATCATCATGGCTAATCTTGGCCATCCAGCTAGAGACTGTTAGCCGTCACCTCGCCACATCCCGGGCTGACCTTGAACAGGACAGCAACATTTGCACACTTGTTGCATCCAAAGCAACAGGCCGGGGTGGGATGGGGAGCCAGTGGCCTTCCCAGAAGGGGCAGGCTCTCCAGGACTACAGTTCCTGCGCTGCTGTGCCCCGCCAAGCCGGCTGGTGCCCATCAGGAGCCTGTCTAGCACCTCTGTTTTTCTTCGGAATTGGTTCTGATGGTTTCTCACGCCCCCGCCCGCACACATGCACACTCAAATACAAACAACCCTGCCAAAGCGGCACCGACACGGGAGCAAACCGCATCCACAGGGTAAACGCACCAGACGCCAGCTGTCAGGCCACAGTCGGCCAAGCGCTCACCTGTCTGGCTGTCCACGGCCCCTGCCCGCCTTGAGGCTCGGGCTGCGGCCCTGACGCCTGGACCGCAGGGACTGGCCGCGACCTGCGGAGCGAACACCGAGCGATCCAACCCTGTGGCCGGGGTGCCGAGACGCACAGTTAGTACCTGCGACAGAGCGCGACCTCCGGCGTTGCGTCTCGACCGGGGCGCTCTGGGCTCGGAGGCCAGGACCCCTGCGTCAGCCACGGGCCGCCGGGGACTGCGGACGTGGACGTCGGGTCCCCGCGCGGAGCCAGGCCGAGTCTGCGGACCCACAGGGCACGAGGGACGCAAGGCTGCCGCACCGGCTGCTCTCCCCAGACACGGCGCCCGCCCCCGCCCCACTCCCCGGGGCGGCCGTCCGCTGCCACCGCCCCCTGCTGGGGGAGGCTATCGGGCCCGGACCCTCCTTGCCCAGAGTTTCCCTGCACGCTCTGCTCGGGGGCGCGGGGGCACTGGTCAGCGCCCAGCCTGTACCCAGTCGTCAGCCGCCTGTCCCGGAGCATGCGTCGCCTCCGACTCTTCAGCTGCTCAGGCCGCAGGCCAGGCCGCCCCAGCCGCGCCCTAGCCCACCCGGCCGCCGGCCGCCGGCCGCCTGCCGCGACCCCTGGTCGGGTCCCGGGCCGCCGCACTGCCTACCGGGAGTTGTAGTTCGCGACACCGGGCCAGGGGGCGGGACGGGCACTCCCAGGACCCCCTGCGCGGGACGCACAAAATGCCGGGCAAGGGGGGGCGGGGCGAGTAGCTCCCAGGAGACCTCGCGGGTGTCGTGTTCGCTGCTACGCAAGCTCCGAGGCATCGCGGTGCTTGGGCGGGCGCGTCTGGGCAGATCGGCCCGGGGCATTTTGTGTTTGCGTGATCGCCTTCCGACAAAGAAAGCCACATATTGGATTGGCGAGAGGGTCTTTCCCCTGATAGTGAACTGGTCAAGCGAACACCGAACACAGAGAGGCGCCGGCGACGTTCCCGCAAATGAACGTGCGTAAGGGGGCGAGTCCAGCGTGCTTCTCCTAGTGGGACCCTCCGCGCCTGCGCGTGGCGTACTGAGGACGCCTTCCGTTGCCGTGGAGACAAAGTCTCCAGGAATGACGTCCATCTCGAAATAGGCGGGGCTTCCAGAGATGCTGCGAAAAGACGTCTTCTGTTTTGTTGTAGATCTTATTTGATTTTTTTTTTTTTTTTGTGGTACTGGGGATCGAACTCAGGACCCTGCGCTTGCTAGGCAAGCGCTTATTCCACTGAGCTATATCCCCAGCCCCTGTAGATCTTATTTGAGACAGGCTCTCACTAAATTGCTTAGGCCAGCCTCCAATTTGAGATTCTGCCTCACCTTCCATGTAGCTGGGATTATAGGCGGGCGCGAACACGCCCGACTTTTTTGCTGTGTGCTGAGAGACCAGGGCCTTCCCGCTGAACTGCATCCCCTTCGTTATTATTTATTTCTAGGTAGGGTCTCGCTGAATCGCTGAACTGACCAGACAGGGCTCAAATTTTGAGATCTTCCTACTTGTGCCTCACCAGGTCGGGTTTAACTAACTTTATTTTTCAGTGTTGGAGATTAAACCCAGGCCTGGCTGTTGGTTCTGGCGCATGCCTGTAATCCCAGCACTTGGGAGGCTGAGACAGGAAGATCGTTGCAAGTTCGAGACCAGCCTGGGCTACAAAGTGAGCTCAAGGCCGGCCTGAGCTGCATAACAAGACCCTGTCTCAAAAAAGACAAAAATAAAATTAAATAAACTCAGGCCCGAAGACTGCACTAATGTCTCCAACTATTTATTTATTTATTTATTTTTGTCTTTTTTCTTTTTGGTCCTTTTGAGACAGGGTCTCATGCAGTTCAGGCTGGCCTTGAGCTCACTTTGTAGCCCAGGCTGGTCTTGAACTCAAAATGATCCTTCTACCTCAGCCTCCCGAGCGCCGGGATTACAGGCGTGCACCACCATGTCCGGCCTCCAACTCTTTAAATTTTGATATAGGGTCTCACTAAGTTGTCCAGGCTGGAACTTGGAACCCTTCTTCCTCAGCTTCCCAAAGTGCTAGCATTACAGGCATGTGCCACCATGCCTGATTTAGCCACACTTTTTTTTTTTTCCTGAGACAAGTCTTGTTCTGGAACTCAGGCTGGCCTTAAACTCAATGTATACCCAGGTTGGCCTCGGACTCACAGTGGTACTCCTGCCTTAGCCTTCTGAGGTGCTGGGATTGCAGGTGTGCACTACCATGCCTGCCTATGCAACATTTTTTGATGTCTTCGTTTTAAAATCTAAGTTGTGCCAGCATTTTTGTGTTTGGTTTGTTTTTGTGGTGTGGGGTGGAAGCCCAGGGCCTCCCACACTCCAGTCAAGCACTCTGCCAGTGAGCCCTCACCCCTGTAGTCTTCGCTCTCACAGGACTGAAGACAATAAAAAGCAGCCCCCCAGCTGTTCTCCCTGGAAGCCTCAGCCTGCTGCTGTCTGGTGCCTTAGGCATTTCTGTGGCTGCCCAGCAACTTCCTATCTGCAGCGCTCATGGCCACGTGCCGTGGTCATGGCCACGTTACCTCCCCAGCTGCCCCCCCACGCAGTGCGCTCCTTCACCACAGCCCAACAGTGTGCTTGTGGGTCATCTGCCTGGGTACTTGCTACTCCATGCTGACTGCCCAGTGCACAGCACCGCCGTTATATGCTGTCCATAGCATTTTCCAAGGGCTGTGTTTGGTTCCAGACCTCAAGGGCCTCTTCCCCCTCCAGCCTATACCAGCTGCTGCCCAGATGCCACACATCTCTCAAAGGAGCTTTGCTCCTCAGCCCCAGGAGCACCTCCCCCTGTCTTGGGTCCTCTTTCCAGGAACCTGCCATCTCCTTCTTGGTTCAGTCTTGCTTTGCTGAAGTGGGTCTCTAGTGGGCCCTGAAGGATGTGTATCTGAGTGTGTGCGATTATCCTGGGCATCCCCAGCCCCCTCACTCTGTGTTCTGACTGGGAAATAATCCCTGACCACTCTGGCTGCTGCACTTTCCCTGCAGGACTGAACCCAAGCTGCACCTCAAACATTTGCAGACACTAATCTACTTAGGCCATCTCAGACTCCAAAAGACCAAACATGTTCTTGAACCCATGGAACCTGGCCCCCTGGAGCCCTACCCCTGCAGCCCCATTCCTTGGCCCTCTGACAGACACAGGCACCCCTTCACTTTCCTATGTGCCTGAGGACACACAGTGAGGCCCCCAGTCAGTCCATTGGACCAACCCTGGGACAGTAAGGGCTTCTGTGTCTGGAACCCCAACAGGTCCTGTCTTTGGAAACTTGGAGCAGTCACTCGTGGGAGATCCCTTCCCTCTGCTTTCAAGGCCACTCCAGCCTCCTTTCTGGCTGCCTAGGAGCAGTGATGTAATCAGCATGATTCCAAAGAAGTGTGCCCAGAAAAAGAATTACCCAGGGAGATGCTGCAATGGCCACAAGGGCCTGAGCAGGGGGTGTCACCGGCCTGCTCCATGCTGGAAGCCACCCAGAGTGTGTGCAGATGCCCCAGCAGGCGGCCAGAGGGAGCCCAGCTGAGTGAGCCCAGTGTCGCTTCAGCAGAGGCTCAGCCAGTGGCCTAGAGCCAGAAACTGCAAGAGAGGCAGGCACGCTGCACTGCTGCACCTGTGTTTTTCTCTTTTTTTTTTTCCAGTACTTAAACTCAGGACCTCACACTTGCACACAGGCACTGTGCCCCTGAGTTACAAACCTGGCTTTCTCCTAGGGAAAGGGAAACGGCGGGGGCGGTTCTTGGGGCTGGGGGGCACAGCCTCAGCCCTGCCACCTTGGCCTGCTGAGCTTGCGCAGCAGACTAGGGCCTCTGTGCTAAGGGAAGGTTTGGGGGCCAGGCAGCAGGGGTTTGCATAGTCTCTGCCCGGGGTGCTGGTGAAGAAGGCCCACTGCAGCGGCCCAAGGGGACAGGGTGAGCCCTAATGTAAGACCAGTCAGAATCAGCACCCCTGGGAAGTGGGGAATCCTTGCTGCCTCAAAACCACCATGTACACAGCCAGGCATGGTGGTGCACACCTTTAATTCCAGCACTCGAGAGGCTGAGGCAGGATGATTGTTGTGAGTTCGAGACCAGCTTGGGCTATAGAGTTAGCCCAAGGATAGCCTAAACTGCATCGCAAGATTCTGTCTCAAAAAGACAAAAACAAAAACAAAAAACACCATGGTAACTGCATTATGGGGCACACCTGTCACCAAAGCGTTTGGGAGGCTGAGGCAGGGTCACAACTTTGAGACCAGCCTAGGCTCCATAGCAACTCTGTGTCAGGGCCCTTCCCAAGAAATGTGGCAGAGTACCTCCAAAGGAAGGCGGTGCAGGCAGGGAACCTTCTCAGAGCCAAGAGAGGCAATAGGACCCAGTTCTGAGATACACTCCTGCAGTTCCAGCACTGCCCTGTAACATATATTGTACCCAGGCAGGCTGAAGTGTGTTAGTGTGTCCATTTATGGGAGGTAAAGACACAAAAATTGTATAAAAGGCAAAACACCATGTTTGGGGCTCAGCTTTTTGGGTATTAACCCACCAAGGCTGGCACTGGCAGAAATAAATACCACTTCCCAGAAAGAACCTCAGTGTCCAGCCGCTCTCTGCCAGAATCCTGCTTCATCACAGCAAATAAATGTTTTTAAAAATAATTTTTAAAGGCTGGAAACAGCTGGGCATGGTGGCTCATTCCTGTAATCTTTTTTTTTTTATTTAAGACAAAAGAATGGAGACATATAAGCCAGAATAACACAAAAACAATATAGGAAATACAAAATTATAGAGAAGATAGTAGGGAGTTAGCACTGGATGCTATATTATATAATGTTATCTTTGCATTTATTAACACAAAAACAATAAAGGAAATACCAAATTATAAAGAAGATAGTAGGGAATTAACACTGAATGCTGTATTACATATTGTTATTTTCCCATTTGTTACTCAGTTATACAGATAATGACTCCTTCGATTAATCAGTTTTCTCCACCCTCATCTCCGTTGTTCTACCACCCAATCAGTCCTCTTCCCTCTGATAATAACTGTATTTTTTGGTTTATTTACTCCCTCGGGCTCTCACATTGGGAAGAGACATGGCTGCTTCAAATTATGCTGTAACAAACATGGGTGTACACAAATTGCTATAGCAGGAGGTGGAAAAGCACCCAACCTCAAAGACGGTAGATAGGCAGGGAACCAGGTTCACTATGATCAAGCCCCCACTGACAAACCCTCAAGGCCATTGGGGATCTGGTTGAGTAGGCAGGGTTACCGAGAGAACCGCCAGGCTCTGCCTCGATGCAGTGCTCCCAGAGGCCCCTTCTTAGGGTGGTCCCAGTGGACCCCCAGGTTCCACCCTAGTGAGGCGCTCCCGAGGGCCTGGTCAAGTCCACAGGGTCACTGTGTGCTGGAGGCCCGGTCCAGGTCTGGAGGGAGCCCCCTCCCCACTCAGGCTGCTGAGCTCCCTGTCAAGACCCCTGGGGACCCCTCATAGGCCACTAGTGTCTCCCTGCAGGCCGCCTATGACTCTTTGGAGGCTATCCCCACCCAGCTAGAGAACCAGGTCTGCACCCTAGTTCTAGGTTGTCGCCTCCTCCTACCTCTTGATCTCCAGTGTTGCCCCTACCCATCCCTTGCAGCTGGGCATTGGGTGCACTTACAATGCTGGGGACAAGTAGCGTGAGGTCTCCCCCACCCATGCTCACTGTGATAGTCCAGGGTGTATACTAAGTTTAGTTATTAGTTCTAGGAGAGAATTGGAGGATTTTCACAGGTCTGCTGTGTAGAATATGTTGTCTTTTGGACCCCAGGACTGCTGCTTTTTGTATAATTTGTTGCTATAGGTTCATACAAGGTTCATATATGCAAGCAGTATGAAGTCCCTCTTGGTGTTCATATTAGTAGTTTAGGGTGAGTCCTGAAGCCCATGGACTCAGCCTATTGCTGTCAGGAACATACGTTGAGTGCTCGGATCACCAAGACTCAAGGTGTTCACAGAGGGAGTTCAGGGTGGGAGCTGAAGCCCAGTAACTCAGGTTGTGCTTCCTGCTTGGTGTTGGAGTGAGAAGGGTGTGGGGCCATGTGATCCACCTCCTTCTGCTGCTCTCTCTTGCTGTTGTGCTCCAGTTCCAGTTTGTTCTTGGGCTCCATACCTTGGAATTGCTGTGGCCCTGGAGTCGCAGCTGCTGCTCTCTGCTGCTCTCTGCTGGTAGTTGGTCTCACAGTGGAGAGGTAGGAGACCACAGCCTCGGGGCAGGGGTAGAGCTGGGTGTGGTGGGCTGTGTACTGGTTGCTTTGACTCCGCCTTGCCTCAGGGCACTGATTAGAAAGGTTGCTGCAGAGTGGGGATTCTCTTTCAGTGGCTGTTGTAACTTCTCATCCTCACACTGGGTTTGACAACACCTCCCGACCGCCGCTGCCTCTTTTCCAGGCTGCACTTTCGCCACTCTGGTTTTGGGCCAGCTCTTGGAATTCTGCTCTCCCCTGGCCAAGTCGGGAGGCTTCCACAAGCGTGGGCCTCCGAAGCTGAAGCTGGAAGTGCTGGAATGAGGGAGTGGGCTGAGGGTGTGTATGGAGCAGTGACTCCTTCCTTCCCCACCTCCTCTTCCTCTAACTGTGCCAGGGTGGCCCTCTGAGCTTTTCTTCCAGAAGAGCTCTTGTTTGCTCTTTCTGAGGTCTACAATTCTCATTTCAGATCCTTCCTGGGTCCAGGGGACCCATTTCTCTCCTTCTTGTCTTTCTCACATTGCTATATTACAGTGTCTGGGTGGCAATCCTCCGGGAGGATCTTTCTTGGCTGCTTGCTTCCATCTTCCCGGAAGTCCCATTCCTGTAATCTTAACACTTGGGAGGCTGAGGCAGGAGGAGCGTAAGTTCAAGACCATCCTAGGCTACATAGTGAGTTGAAGGCTGGCCTAGGCTATAGAGTAAGGCTTTGCCTCAAAAATTAAAATGGTGGGCTGGGGATATAGCTCAGTGGCATAGGCCCTGCCTGGCAAGCTCAAGGTCCTGAATTTGATCCCCAGTAACCCCCCCAAAAAAATTAAAATGGTGGTACACACCTCTAATTCCACGTTCCAAGCAGCCTATAGTTCTCTTCGTGCTTACAAGGTGAAATAGTACTGTTGAATACAAGTTGTGCTTTACCATATCTGCTCAGCATTGCTCTAGAAATTATAGTCACGCCAATTAGAAAAAGGAATAACACTGACCATGGTGGCTTAGCCTGTAACTCTAGCATTCAGGAGGCTGAGGCAGGAAAATTGCTGTGCATTCAAGGCCAGCCTGGACTACATAGTGAGACTTAGTCTCACAAAAAAGGAAAAAGAAGAATCAAAGGCATCCAATTCAGAGAAGAAAGTAAAACTGTCCCTATATTTATCTTTCTTTGTACTGCAAATCAAACTCAGGACCTTGTGCTTGCCAGGCGGGCACTGTGCCACTGAGCTATTTCCCTAGTCCTGTCCTTATATTTAGGTTTTTTTTTTTTTTTTTGGCGGTACTGGGGATCGAACTCAGGACCCGGTGCTTGCTAGGCAAGTGCTTATTCCACTGAGCTATATCCCCAGCCCCTGTCCCTATATTTAGGTGACATGGTTTTATAAATAAAAAATCCCCTAGGCAGGTGTGGTGGCACACACCTGTAATCTTAGTACTCTGGGAGGCTGAGATAGGAGGATCAAAATCTGAACCTATTTTGTACAACTTAGGGACTTAATGAGACCCTGTCTCAAAATTAAAATATTTCAGAGCAGGGCATGGTCACAGACACCTGTAAACCCAGGCTAAAGTAGGATCTTTACACTGGACTACGAAGTGAGCTCAGGGCTAGCCTGAACTGCATGGCAAGACCCTGTCTCAAAAGACTCCCCCCCAAAAATTAAAATATTTTAAATTAAAATTTAAAGAAAAGGCTGGGTATGTAGCTCAGTGCAAAAGTCCTGGGTTCAACCCCCAGTAGCAGCTGTAACAGCTTCCTAGAACCCAGTGTTGTGTCTGCATAGTTCTCCTCCTCACAGCTCAGTGGGGCTCTGTCCTCAACAGTCCACCTGCAGGTCACATCTCCTGGCCCTTGTGGTTGGCCAGAGCACTGGGCAGAGCCTCCCCCTCCTTGTGCACTCCATGCCCGGCTCCTCTGGGACAGCTGGATGCACAGCTGACTGCCCTGCCACCCTCTCCCCTTGCTGCAGCTCCAAACCTGGTCTCTGTTTGACCTGAAACCTATGCTTGCTCTGAACCCACAGTCAAGACAGCTCAGAGGAGCCTGCAGCATGGTCCTCAAGACCCAGTCTGGAGGCACACAGCACGGCTCCTGAGGCCATGCCTGCATGTGTAGCAGAGAGGGAGCAACAGTGCCCTCACCACAGCTGCCCCCAGGGTCCCAAGTCTGCATGTCCACTGGGCAGCAAACTGCAGAGCAGTGCACACAGGAGCCGCCCTTTCAGTTTTTACTCTGAGACAGGGTCTTGCTAAGTTGCTTGTGCCTGAGTCAAACTTGCAATCCTCCCACATCAGCCTCCAGAGCAGCTGGGATCACAGGCACGTGCTACCATCCGTGCTTGGCAAATTTCTACGTTAATCATACAGCCCTTTGTCCCAGAAATTCCACTGTGCTGAAGTATTTACCCAAGATAACTGAAAACATAGCCACAGAAGTATTTGCACACGGATGTTCTCAGCAGTTTATTTGTAATTACTGAAACCTGTCAAGTGTTCAGGGAAATGCACACTAGCAATTTTACACTTAGCATTAAAAAGGAGGGATTCCTGAAATGTACAACACAGAGGCATCTAAGTTACCACGTTGAGCAAAGGGAGCCAGACTCAGAAGAGCGTGCAGGATTTCCTTTTATAGGAAGCTCCAGACCAGGCAAGAGCACAGTGACCAGAAGTGGGACAGTGGTGGGAGGGCTTCCCAGGAGGTCACTCAGAGCGCTGTGCAGATCTCAAGTTCAACCCCAGCCTTGGCAATTTAGTGAGAGCCTCTCTTAGGCTTTTTTTTTTTAATTTTATTTTAAAGACAAAAGAATGGAGACATATGAACCAGAAAAGCCATAAACAATACAGGAAATACAAAGTTATACAGAATATAGTAGGGAATTAGCACTGGATATTACATTACATAGTTATCTTCACATTAGTTAACACAAAAACATTAAAGGAAATACCAAATTATAGAGAAGATAGTAGGGAATTTGCACTGGATGCTGTATAATATAAAGTTATCTTCACTTCTGTTAATACAAAAACTATTGAGGAAATACACAATTATAGAGAACATAGAAGGGAATTAGCTCTGGATACTGTCCTGCGTAATGTTACCTTCACCTTTGTTACTCGGTTACACAGATGATGGCCCATTTGATCATTCAATTTTTCTCCTCCCTCATCTCCGTTGCCCTACCACTCAGTCATTTTCCCTGTGATAATAACTGTACTCCTGGGTTTATCTATATCCTTGGACTCTCACTTTGGGAAGAGATATAGCTGTCTCAGACTATACTATAACGCAGCCGCGGGGCCCACTGCGGCGCAACCGCGGGGCCCACAGCGGAGCACCCACGGGGCCCACAGCGGAGCAGCCATGGGGCCCACAGCGGAGCAGCCGCATGGCCCACTGCAGATCAGCCATGGGACCCACAGCAGAGCAGCCGCGGGGCCCACAGAGAAGCAGCTGCGGGGCCCTCAGCGGAGCAGCCGTGGGGCACGCGCCCCCATCAGGGCGCCCTCTGTGACCCTTTTGGCTCTGTCCCATTGCCTTGATGCCAGAGGCCCTTTCTTCTCCTCCCACCTCCTCCTGATCTCCAGCATTACCGTTCCCCACCCCTTGCAGCTGGGCAATGGGTCTCCAAAGCTGAAGCTGCAAATGCCGAAATGAGGGCGTGGGCCAAGGGTGTGCTCGGAGCGGTGACCTCCTCCCTCTCCGTCTTGTCTCCCTCTGACTGCACCATGGCAGATCTCCGATCCCCTCCTCCAGAGGAGGTTTTGCTTAGTCTTTCCGAGGGTTTCAGTTCCCATTTCAGATCCTTCTTCTCAAGTTCAGGATATCCACCTCTTTCCTTTCTGTCCTTCACATGTTGCTATATTCCTATGTCTGAGTGGCATTCCTCCGGGAGGTTCTCTCTCTGCTGCCTACCCGGTTGCCATGGGTTCATACAAGGTTCATATATGCAAGCAGTATGGAGACACTCTTGTTGCTCATATTAGTAGTTTGAGGTGAGTCCTGAAGCCCGTGAACTCGTCCCATTGCTGTCAGGAACAGGTGGTGATTGCGCAGGCCACCGACGCTCAAGGTGCTCACAGAGGGCGTTCAGGGTGGGAGCTGATGCCCAGTAACTCAGTTCATGCTTCCTGCTTGATGTTGGAGTGAGAAGGGCGTGGGGCCGTGTGATCCACCTCCATCTGCAGCTCTCTCTTGCTGTTGTGCTCCAGTTCCCGTGTGTTCCTTGGCTGCATCCCTGGGAGTTGCTGTGGCTCTGATGTCGCTGCCGATGCACCCCACA
>PVLD010009022.1:46044-79895 GCA_004027595.1 Dinomys branickii
AGGCAGGAGGCCACAGCCTCGAGGCAGGCATAGAGCTGGGTGTGGTGGGATGTGTACTGGCTGCTCTGGCTCCACCTTGCCTCCAGGTGCTGATTAGGAAGGTTGCTGCAGGGTGGGGACTCCGCTTCAGTGGCTGTTGCAACCTCTCATCCTCACACTGGATTTGACAACAGTTCCCAACCACCATTGCCTCTTTTCCCGGCTGCGCCCTCTCCTCTGCAGACCTGGACCAGCTCTTGGAACCCTGCAGACCTGGACCAGCTCTTGGAACTCCACTCTCCCCTGGCCAAGTAGGGAGGCTTCCATCAGCGTGGGTCTCCGAAGCTGAAGCTGGGATTGATGGAACGAGGGCTTGGGCCAAGAGTGTGTTTGAAGCAGTGGCTTCCTCTTTCTCCGTCTCTTCTCTCTCCGACTGTGCCGCGGCGGCCGTCCGATCATTTCCTCCAGGAGAGGTTTTGCTTGGTCTTTCCTAGGGCTTCAGTTCCCATTTCAGATCCTTCCTGGGTTCAGGGTACACACCTCTCTCCTTTCTGTCTTCATATTGCTATATTTCATTGTTTGGGTGGTAATCCTCTGGGAGGTTCTCTCTCTGCTGCCTACCCGGTCGCCATCTTCCCGGAAGTCTCTCTTAGGCTTTAGCAAGTAAAAAAAGCTGGGACTGGACTGATAGAAACCAAGACCCCACACGGAACCAGACCAGACCTTCTGACACGAGAGAAGTCTTTATTGGGGGAGGGACAGAGTAGCAGGCTACCTAGCAGACCAAGGTAGCGCCGAGCTGAGGAAAGCATGGGCCTTTAAGCTCTTTTTTTCTGGCAGGGGTGGGGTGGGGTGAGGAGATGTCCCTGGACCAGAACAGGCCGAGCCCCGAGCGGCGGGGAGGGGCCTCTAGGCCAGAATCACTAAACGACAGGAGTTGCCCATGTCAGAACGACCTGAGCAGGTGAACTGCCAGAGCAAATGAGGGCGTGGATAGCTTTTGTGGCCAAGGGGAACTGAAGTGGAACAGGTAAGGGAACGAGAGAAATATTAGTTAGTTTTCCCATGAGGGGGGCTGGCTATCTTGTGACTTATGGACATGACGCGGCAGACCTGTAATCGCAGCGCCTTGGAGGTTAAGGCAAGGGGAGGATCACTGAGAGTTCAAGGCCACTCACTGCTAGTGAGTTGAAATCCAGCCTAAACTACATAGCAAGACCCTGTCTCAAAAAATAAATAGGCTGGGCGTGGTGGCACAGGCCTGCAATCTCAGCACTGGGGTGGCTGAGGCAGAAGGATGATCCTGAGTTTGAAACCAGCCTGGGCTACAGAGTTCAAGGACAGCCTAAACTGCATAGCGAGACCCTGCCTCAAAGACAAAAACTAAATAAATAAATCATAAAAAGGGCTGAGGGGATAGCTTGGTGGTAGACTGCTTGCCTGGCATGGTCAAGGCCTTAGGTGCAATCCCCAGTGCCTCAAAAAAAAAAAAACAACGATCAAGGTCCCCTGCAAAATCTCTACTTGGTCAGGGCGGAGAGCCCTTCCGGGGTGATTCGCCACATGTCCAGCAGGTGGCGCTCGGCGAAGCTCAGCCGCCTGGCCTGGCACGTGCCTTCCCCAGCTCTGTGCCTGGGTGGAGAGCAAAGCATAGGGGCTCCACGGTGATCGTTGCAGCAAAAGTAAAACCAAATCTGGCCCGTGAACACAGTGCGGCTCACAGGGGCGGGTGCACACCTGTCTCCCTATTGCCGGGCACAGCAGGAACGAGGCCCAAGGGGAAACGAGGAACGAGTCCTCACCCTGCAGGACTGCGCACAGCACAGCCCCTCGTCCTGGGAGCCAGGGAGGAAGCCCTTGCTACCGCCTGGGGGCCAGACAGGGGTCAGGGACAAGTCGGAGAGGGGCAGCTCACAGGACACAGTTGCACAGCAGTGTATTTTGGAATTGTTTCAGCAAAGTGGCAGATTTGTGTTGTTTGTTTTGACTCAAGAGCTTGGTATGGTGTTCACACTGTCCTGGAACTCACTGTGTAGTCCAGGCTGGCCTCGAACTCATAACAACCCTCCTGCCTCAGCCTCTAGAGTGTTGGGATTACAGGCGTGTGCCACCACCCCTGGCTAAGGTGGGCAACATTTTTTTTCTTTTTTCTTTTTGGGACAGGGTCTTGCTATGCAGTTCAGGCTGGCCTTGAGCTTACTTTGTAGTCCAGGTTTGCCTTGAACTCCCGATGATCCTCCTGCCTCAGCCTCCCAAGTGCTCTTATTACTTGCATGTGCCACCATGCCTGGCCATAAACATATTTTAAACACAGTGATGTACCCACTCCCCACAATGAATGTAATCACTATGTACTGCAAACACATACTAATAAACAAAAATAAGAACTATGTTTTTAAACACAATGCAGGCATTCCTGGAGGATCTACAGGGTGCTAAAGAATCCAGGAAAAGACAGCCTTTAGATAATCACCTTGGCTGTCTTTTCAGGGCCTCAAACCCTTATAAAATCCTCAATCTCTCACCCAATGGTGCACTTCCACTTTTGGGAATATGCCTGCTGGGTTCCTGGCAGTGTTCTCTGATCTGAATAAAATTGGATCTTTCCTGTGCTCCTTCTCTGCTGAACAGTTCTTTTTGTTGCTGGCATCCCTGGCCCCCAGGAGGACGTCTGGATGGTGCTGCGGACACAGGTAAACGGAACTGACAGCTCTCTGCCACCAAGAAGCTGATGGCCAGACATTTCCAAAATGCTTCCCAGGGTGGGGGGATGCCAGAAAAAACCATTTCAAAAGGACCTGATAGTGTGAACAGAAACAGACTCTGCACTGCTCAGCTTATGTAGATTGGCATAACTTTCTGCACAAAAGGAGAGGGGGGAAATTCCAGAGCTTGCTTCTCGATTTATAAAGAAGCTGCACACTGCTTTCTCTGAAGAGTGGTCACATCAGACAGCATTTCTGGGGCAATGGCAGTCCCCACCAGGACCCTGGACCTGGGCTCCTCTCGGGAGTCTGGTGAGTGTAAAGCACCACATACACGGCCAGGTGTGGTGGTGCACGCCTGTAATCCCAGCACTCGGGAGGCTGCAGCAGCAGGGTCATTTCAGGTTAGAGGCCAGCCTGAACTGCACAGGGAGACCCTGTCTCAAAAAGAAAAAAAAAAAGAAAGCTCCACGTACAAAGGGCTTGGCTCAGAGTTGGTTCTCAACAACAAAACCCAGGACAAGTCCTCACCCAAGCGGACAGGGACTGCACACCCAGAAGTACATGCAGCCCCATACCTAGTGGTACACACTTGCAATCTCAGCCCTCTGGGAGGCTGAGGCAGGACAACACAAGTGTGAGTCCAGCCTGGCCAATTTAACAACTTAGCAAGATCCTGGGGGGAAAAAAGCCAAGCGTGGTGGCAACACCTGTAATGCTAGCACTTAGAAGACTGAGGCAGGAGAATCACTGCAAATTCAATGCCAGCTTGAACTACATAGTGAGGCCTTGTCTCAAAAATAAGGTTGGGGATAGCTCAGTCTGAAGACCCTGGGTTCAACATACATGCACACTCATGCACACTCACACATTCTCACACCCACACTCACACACACATGCAGACATGCACACACACACACACACACACTCACATGCGCACATGCGCACATGTGCCTATGGAGCACCATGTTCCAGCCCACCCAGGTCTCTGGAGCCCCAGAGGAGCTTCCCAATGCCCAGTGCTCAAAGCAGTGCTTCTTCAAGGGCTCTGTGGAATCAGCTTCCCAACGCTGACAAAATGCTGACAATCAGTTTAGAAAGAGGAAAAGTTTAAACTGGGTGTGGTGGTGCATGCCTGTGATCTCAGCACTTGGGAGGCTGAGGCAGAAGGATCATAGGTTTGAGTATCACCTGGACAGTTTAACAATATCTCAAAAGTAAAAAAACAGCTATGGTTATAGCTCAGTGTGAAGACCTGGGGTTCAATACCCAGAATAAATCAGTACATGAGGAAAGGCTTGTTCTGGCTCAGTTTGAGGGTCTTGGTCCCAGTGCCTGGGCTGTGGTATGGTCACACACCATGGCAGGGGCTCCACTCACTGCGTGGCTGCCCATAAGGGCTCACATCTACATGCCCCCACCACCCCGTGTCTTGGAGTGGTGGCTGGGTCATGGGCACTGTGCTCCTCAGTTAGAGGTCCCTTCGGTGTGAGCCGGGAGGTGCATTCCTGCCCCCAGTGCCTCCCTTCTCTCTCTGCTTCCTGGCTGCTGTGGGGTTAGGGCTGTCCTCTGCCAGGCCTGCCCACCGTGATATTCCTGGGGCCAGCAGCCATGGACTGAGCCCTCCAAACCACAAGCCACAGTATACTTTTATAAGTCATGAGTGTCTGATACTGTGTTGCAGAGACAGGAAAGCTGATTACCAACCCACCACAGTGGGGAGCACACCCCTGCAAACCCTCCCCAAAGTGACTCCCTCTGCAGAAGCAGTGGGTGCTGTTTGGCAGTCCAGGGCCCAGGCAGGTGCTGGGGGTATGTGCCAGACCATGCCACAACAAAGCCACCCCCCACTGTGCTGGAGAGCAGAGACCCCAACAAGGATGGGTCAGGAGGGAGACCCATCTCCTCCAAAACCATCTTTCCCGTCTGTGCTTTGCTATTTACTGCTATAAACCATTTCCCCAGCAAAGAAAGGGCAGCAGCTTTGGTCGTGTGGCCAGCAAGTCACCCTCTGTGCTCCTGCATTCACCCTGCTGCACTGTGCGCTGCCAGCTCCTGTCTTAGCTGGGTGCTTTTCTCACACTGCTCGGGAGGCTCATAGGACAGATGTAAGCATCCCATGGTCTTCGTCTCTCCATCAAGGGCACTGCCCCCGCCAGAACCTGCCTCTTGTTGGCTCCTCTGCCCCCAGCAATACCAGCCTAGGGTCCATGACTTCAACACGTGGTGCTTGTGGGCACTGGAGGTCCAGACTGTAGCCAGGTGTTGGGCAGCTGCTCCTGGGTGGCTGGCAAATGCACTGAATGGGGTATGGGATGGGCATGTTGGCAACGTTCAGCAGCCTCGACTCTTGGGGCAGCGATGAGACATTACCCTCAGACCCACTTCCTTGCAGGTGCAAACAAGGACTGGTGGGTAAGGTGGACAGGAGCTCCAGCTGACACACTGCAGGGTGTGTGTCTTCATCACAGCAGGCTGCCTGGCACTGCAGGATCAAGGCCCAGGGCACATGCCTGGAAATACTTTTCTCCCTGGTGACCCTGGGGGCACAGGGCTCCTGCTCACCACGACAGCTGCCGTACCTCAAAACCAAGGTCCAGGGGGCTGGGGATATAGCTCAGTGGAATAAGCGCTTGCCTAGCAAGCGCAGGGTCCTGAGTTCGATCCCCAGTACCGCAAAGAAAAAAAAGAAAAACCAAGGTCCACGGGGTGCCCCTACTTTCACCTACTCTGGATACCCAATGGAGTGGGACACAGGGACCCCCGAGGCCATCTGCTCCCAAGGGCACAGCATCCCTCGGTGCAGCAGTGGCTGAGGCACCTATGTGAACCCTTGGGAATGCACCCTGAAGGGGGTCTGCAGCTCTCTCTCCACGTGTGGCAAACACTGCCAGGCACTCAGAGCCCAGGGTCTGGTGAGAATACTGTATGCTGTCCCCAGGCCTTGGGCAGATGTGGGACCACCTCTTCCTCTCCACGAGGGATTCTGGCCCTGCCTGGTTCTCAGAAGCATGAGCAGCCTCAGGTAGGCATGGAAGAGGCCACACATCTCAGGAAGAGGGCACAGTTGCTGCAGCCAGAGACCGCAGAGAGATGGCGGGCCAAGGCAGCATGGCCAGCAGAGTGCCCTGTGTGCCAGCGTGGCTGGGGCGGAGGAGCAGCTGGGGTCATGGAGGCAGCAGCTGCCACTGGGGGTCCCTCTAGTTCTGCTCCCTGACCTGGGCAGCCAGGTCCTGGACTCTGTGCTATGGGTCCAGCCAGGCCAGTGCCAACCATAGGTTCTTTGGGGACTGGCCAGGAGGGCTACCGCTCCTGGAAGCCCCCCATGCCCTCCACAGTTGGGGCAAGACTGGTTCACCCCTCCTGCGGGGCAGAAGTTTCTGGCCATCTGACACCTCGGCAGGTGACAAAAGGAGCACTGTGTCCCTGCTGAGGGTTGTGCAGCACTCACCACAAGTTCCGGGGGCCCAGCGGTGTCCACGTGTCAATGGTGGCTGCTAGGTGGAATCCTTGGCCACATACCTCCTCCCAGGGCAGGGCTGTGGTCCCAGAGGACCCCACAGTTGGGTAGATGGGTAAAGGCCAAAGAGGTGGCCAGGGAGTCTGAGGTGTCTGAGCAGGAAAGAGAGCCCAGGATGTCAGATCTGTTCCTACCACCTCCTATTTGTAGGATCATTGTAGGGAGTCTTTTAAAAACCCTTCTTTAGCTGGGTGTGGTGGCACATGCCTGTAATCCCAGCACTTGGGAGGCTGAGGCAGGAGGATTGCTGTGAGTTCCAGACCAGCCTGAACTATAAAGTGCACTCAAGGCCAGCCTGAACTGCATAGTGAGATCCTACCTCAAAAAGACGAAAAAACAAAACAAAACAAAACCCTTCTTGGGCCAGGGATGTAGCTCAGCAGCACAGCTCCTGACTGGCAAGCATGAGGTTGTGAGTTCAATTCCCAGTACAAAGAAAAAAAAAATTATTGAGCTGGGCGTGGTGGTGCATGCCTGTAATGTCAGCACTCAGGAAGCTGAGGCAAGAGAATCACTGCAAATTCAAGGCCAGCCTCAGCTACATAGGGAATTCAAAGCCAGCCTGAATTACATAGTGAGACTGTCTCAAAAATACAAACAACAAAACAAATAAATAATTAAAAATCATTCTTTAAAAATGATTTTTAAGGGAAGCAATGTACAGCACACCTTTTGTGACCATCAGCTTGCTTTGCAGACAGCGGGGAAGGTGCTGGGGCCCTGCCACCTCCTCCCTTCCCTTCCCTGGGGCCAGCACTGTCTCCCACTGACCACAGCCACCGCAGCAATGCTTTCCTCACACAGAAAGCTTCCATAGCTCTGCAGGCTGCCCAGGCACAGTGGCCTTGGTCTTTCATCACCCCTCACAGTCCCAGGCTCAGTCTGTCCAAAGACTGTAGTGGAAGTCCAGCATAAGGAGCCCAGGAGACCCCAGTGCTCAGTCCCGACAGCAGGCCATGGCCCGGCGGGTCCCTCAGCTGAGGTCCAGAGTCTGTACAAAGAGGCTGAGTGACTCTCAGACTGTGGGCACACAAGACAGAGGCTGGGGGGGACTGGAGCAGCAAAGCCCTCAGCTCTACGGCTACGGCCACACTTCTCACTCTGGGCAGCTGGGATGGCTCTGTGCTGGGAGCCCCAACCCTCTGGACAGCCACCCACCTCAGCGCAGGCTGAGGGCACAGGCAGGGACACCCTGGGAGCCTCCAGCTGGTCTGACCAGGTTTCCTCCTGGCTGCAGGCTCAGCTCCATCTGTGAGCAGCGCCACCTGTGTGGTCTGGCTCTTTTCCCCTGAAACTGGGCTGTTGGCTGAACAGGAGCCATACGTGCCACACAGCGCTGCCACCATCCTGCCGCCTTGGCCCTGCTCCAGCCACCACCAGCGCCACATGCCCAGGGGCAGAGGGGCTGCAGGCGCCCAGACTTCCCTGATAAGCCTTGTGAGCAGGCTAGCTCGAGCCATTTGTATTTCTGGGAGAGAGTATAGGGTGGCAGTCACTTTGTTTCCCTGGAAGAGCTCCTGGGTCCCTTCATAAAGCTGGGGCAAGATTCTGAGCCTAAGGGAAAGGTGAGGGAAAGCTGGAGGCAAGGGCAAAGAGTGCACCCCAAAAGCCTGCACCCCAACCCCACTAGGTGCAGAGCTCTCCACAAGCCCTGCCCCAGGGTCCCCACCAGCTGGACAGACCTGGTATTGAGCCAGGGTCCTCTAAACTCAGGGACTGGAGTAGGGGAGGTGTCCTGACCCTTGGGCTCAGGCTTTGGCCAAGTCCCTAGTCCCTGAAATCTGGGGCTGACCTGGGGTTCATACGTTGGCCAGGAGTTCGTGAGGTCACGGGTATGGAGGTGTGGCTATACTTAGGTCAGAGATCAAGGACTCAGTGAGTCCCGCAGCCCATCTAGTCACTCCTGGATAAGAAGGTCCCGGAGAAGGTCCCTAGGAAGGTGGCAGCAGGAGCTCAAAGTTCTAAGGACAGCTGGCAGAGACCCTGTCTTGCCTGCCTTCCTGCTCTGAGTGGCCACTCTGCAGGGTCCCCCACTCCCCCTGGGGCTTCAATTCTATCTAGGGCACAGGCTTGGACAGGCGTTCCCAGGCCCTGAAGGGGTGCCCTAAGTACGGGGTGAACACCGCAGGGGTGGGACTGAGAAATCCCTGCGACCAGTCTCCTTTCCCCTGCGGTGCACCGGGTGGGCTTTCTGTCCAGCCCAGACACTCCTGAAGCCATTTGCGCTGCCCTTCCCTTGTGCGGGCTGAACAGTTGTCCCCAGGCGGGGCTCAGCTCAGTATTCCCTCCCTGTGGGCCCTGGAGTCCCCACTGTTCGGTCGGGGTGGCAGGGTGGTGCTGGGTGGGCATTCGGGGAGAGACCGGGATCCCCGTCGGCCCTGCCACCCGGGCCCGCGAGGGTTAAGGGGGCGGGGCGCGCGCGGCTCCGCCTCGCCGCGGGTCCAAGCTCGCGGGGCGCAGGGCGGGTCCGACCGGTGGCGGCGGCAGCGGCGGCGGCGAAGAGAGCGGCGCGGGGCGAGCGCGGGCAGCGTGACCACCGCTGCGCCCCGTGCGCCCGCCCCGTGCCCGCCACAGGATGCGCGCCCCGCCGCTCCTGCTGCTCCTGGCCGCTTGCGCGCCACCCGCCGCCGCCAAGGCTGCCCCGACGCCGTCCGGCTGGGAGCCTGCGGCCGACGCGCCCTGGTGCCCCTACAAGGTGCTGCCCGAGGGCCCCGAGGCGGGCGGCGGGCACCTCTGTTTCCGCAGCCCCGCGCGCGGCTTCCGCTGCCGGGCGCCCGACTGCGCAGCGCGCGCCTCAGCCGGCGGCTCGCTGCGCGCCAGCGTCCTGCGCAACCGCAGCGTGCTCCTGCAGTGGCGCCGCCCGGCCGTACCGCTGCGCCGCGCGCGCGCCTTCGCGCTTAACTGCTCGTGGCGCGGCGCCCACACGCGCTTCCCGTGCGAGCGCGTGCTGCTCGGCGCCGCCTGCCGCGACTATCTGCTGCCCTTCGTGCACGACGGCGTGCGCTACCGCCTGTGCCTGCAGCCGCTGCCGCCGCGCGCCGAACCCGCCGCCGCCCCGGAGCCCGCCGAGTGCGTGGAGTTCACCGCTGAGCCGGCCGCCATGCGCGAAATCGTGGTGGCCATGACGGCGGTGGGCGGCTCCATCTGCGTCATGCTGGTGGTCATCTGCCTGCTGGTGGCCTACATCACTGAGAACCTCATGCACCCCGCGCCGCGCCGCCCCGGCTTGCGCAGGCAGGCCTAAACCGCACGCCGTGACGCGGAGATCCCGGGCCCGGCGCGCACCCCGTTTTCGCCCCTTCCTGGAGGACCCGGCGGACCTGATGGAGATGCGTGGGGGCCCGGCTGGCCCACGCGGACTTCAGCAGAGTCCTGAAACCTTCCTGGCCGGGTACCTGCCTCCCAGACTCTGGCTCCACGCCGGAGCGGCCGAGGGTGGCGTGCCAGCCGCGTCCGGGCGCTCCCCGCTCTCCAGATGCCTTTTGGGAGCGGCCGGGATCCGCAACTCCTTCCAGAGAGAGCCACCGGCACCTGGATCTTCTTGAACTGTGCCTGTGCCAAGTTGCCAGAAGATGGGCCATGGTCATCCCTGGTCACTTTGTGCTTTGCAGGTTGGGGGATGGACCCCTGGAGCTTGTCTTCCTTCCCATCCTACCCCAGTGGGCTTAGGTTAGCTTTGTGCCTTAGTACCTCCGGCCGCTGCAGGAGCCACCCACCACCCCTCTGGCATCCGAGGGGCTCTGTGCCAAGATGGGGCCTGTGCATGCTCGGACCGATTCCCCCGGGCCCTCCCTCTTCCAGCTTTGTAGGAGCCTGGGGCAGGGGTCAGCAGGCCCGTGTGTCTTCCGTGGGGTGGACCAGCCAAGAGCCATGACTTAGCTCAGCAGCCCGGCCCCAGAGTCCAGCTGCTGTATCCAGCGGTGAGTGCCCCCTGATATGGGGAGGCTGGCTCCCTCTTCTGGGTTTTCTGCCTCAATTGGGATCTTTGTGGGAAGTGGGGCAAATGGTTAGGAGGACAGCACTGGATCCATCTATGCTCTGTTTCTCAAGCCTCAACCAACCCAGGAAACCTCAGTGGTCACAGCGTGACCAGCTGCACTATCCCCACCCTTACCCCAAACACTTGGGTTGGGACCCCAGGATCTGACCCTAGCTGTGTTGCTGCCCAGCCACCATGGACAGAGGCTGGCCCTGCCCACCTCCTGGCAGGCCTGAGGTCTGGTGATGTTGGACACTGGGAGCAGGGTGGTCCTGCCCAGCTCCCCAGGAGCCCTGGGCTACCACCTGGACTTAACACTGGCACGTCCGGGTCCCTGTGGCTAATACCCCACACCGCGAAGCCCTGAGCCCTGGCTCATGCCCCCGAAGCACCCACACCCTGCCTCTGTCTTTGCTCTGCCCACTCCTTCTGAGGTGCTGGTCAGGTGCAGACCTGGCACCTGTGTCTAAACGTCCATCATTCCTCGACCAGAAACAGGGTCTCGAGTGTTTATTTGGGTTGTGGGCGAGAAGGCTGTGGGTGAGTGAAGACCCCACACCCCTGTGGGTGGCCCTGGCAGGGACCAAGCAAGAACAACAGGACACTGTCCTTGCAGTCCCAGAGGACAGGCAGTGTCCCCAGTGTTCCCCTCCATCCTGACCTTGGGAAATATCTCTTCCTGGGCTGGTGGGAGCGGGAACTGGTTCCTGATGCAGTTAGAAATAGCTCCATCTGACAGTGACCCACTTGGCTTGACAGGCAGCAATTAGGGGGCCTTTGAGGGGGCTTCTCCCGGCTGCAGTGGAGGAGGTGGGCAGAACCTGAGCCTGGGGTTCTGGAGGTGTCTGCCCTGAACTGCTGCCGCTCACTGCCCTTGTATGCACTTGGGCCTCTGCCCAGACTGTCCTTGAGACACCCTGGAGACGACCTGAGGCCACAGCACACAGGACAGGCAGAGCCAGCGGGACAGTGAGTCATCTCAAGGAGTGGGGGCGTGGTGACTGGTGTGCAGCTGTGGCAGGCGGGAGGGTTCTGGGTCCCCAGCTGTGGGAGGGGGGCACAGGCTGCCTGTGCCATGTGTTCAGCAGTACCCCTCTCGCCCAGGGCAGAAGTCAGGTCCCCGAGTGCAAGGCACCCCAGCACATGTTTAGCTTCGGAGCACATGAGGCTCCGTGGCAGGGCCATGTGACCCCTTTTGCAGCAGCTCCTGGGCCATCAGCTAATCCAGAAGGGCTTCCAGAGTCTGCTTGCGGTTTGCAGGTGACAGGCGGCCCAGCCCCTCAAGGAAAAGCAAGCAAGCCTCGGTAGGGGGCATCTCACAGTCATTCCCACAAGCCACGCCCTCCCCGTGGCCCTCCAATGCTGGCCCCACCCCAACCTGGGTGACCTCTGAGCCTCACCCACAAACCTCCAACTCCACCACTTGGAATTGTTCCTCCTCGCACTGGCTCACCCTGCCCTTCATCTGTCCTCTCTGTCCCTGCCCTTCCCCATTGCTCTAGGTCGGCTATAGACCGGGGCCTCTGCTGTCCCTGGACAGCTTGTCATGAGGTCCCGGTCTGGTGGAGGTGGCTGGCCTCTCCGGCTCCTGTGGTACCACCTGGCTCCCTTCTGCCTTAGAGGTAGTGTCTAGGGGCTCGGACTGTGAGGCTGGGTTGAGCTGGGCCATAGTTCAGTGGCAAAGTGCTCACCTTGCATACACAGGATCTGGGTGTTTTTTTTTTTTTTTTTTTGGTCTTTTTTGAGACAGGGTCTTGCTACGCAGTTCAGGCTGGCCTTGAACTTGCTTTATAGCCCAGGCTGGTCTCAAACTCACAACGATCCTCCTGCCTCAGCCTCCCGAGTGCTGGGATTACAGGCGTGCACCATCATGACTGGCTCAGGCTCTGGGTTTGATCCCCAGCACCACACACCTACTTACACCTACGTTCAAACACACCACACAACTGTTCAGGGCTTGTGTGTCCTTGTGTAACATGAACGCTGGCAGGAGCCAGTGTGCAGCCAGCCAGGTGGAACAGAACCAGTCGTAGCTGTCGCTGTTCCCACCGCAACCCCTCAGGGGGATCGAACCCTTTTCATGTCCAAAGCAGAGCCCTGACCTCCCTGCCCAGCCTCAAACCTGATCACCGCCTTAGGCAGCTAGGACAGACACTGTTCTCCACAGAGGAGCAGCGGCCCCACGTGCCCTGCGCTGGGCTTCCAGGGACAAGGGATGCAGGGAGGCAGGGCTCCCTCCTGAATGGCCCTGTGTTCTGATGTCCAGAAGTCCCCACGTCTGTGAAGTCACAGTTCCCAGGGTACAGGACGTCCACGTGCCCTTCTGGAGAGCACAAGTCCACTTTAGAGCAACCCAGCTGGGTACTCCTGGGCAAAGAAGTACCAGAGTGTCACCTGGGATTTGGAGGCAGGTTTATTTACATCACTGGGCTCAGGGCTGGGGATACAGCTCAGTGGCATAAGCACCTGCCTGGCAAGTGCAAGGTCCCAAGTTTGATCCCCAGTACCAAAAAAGAGATGTATCATTGGGCTGGGATAGAGATAGGTATCAGGCACAATCTCTGTTAGTCTGGGGCTTATGCAGGGCTTGTAGGCAGGAAGTACAGAGAATTTGGTGGTTATTCATTGATTACATCTTACATTATTATAACCAATGAGCCTAAGAGAAAGCTACATCATACATACTGCATATAAGGCAAGTTCAAACTCTAGGCCTCGGAGCTGGAGGAGGCAAGTGCTTGAGATAACATACTTGGTATGGTCAGTTAGAGAAACACGTACCTGGCATTGCTGGAAGACAGCTCTGCTAGCTGCTCAGAAATTTACCTCTGAAAAGGTTAACTGTTTTCCTCTTCATTACCCGGCAGCACGGTGGGAATCAAGCTTGTGGCTAGGGTGACAGAAACAACTAACCAAGGACTTTCACCCTGAGCCATGCCCCTCGCTTTCCACTCAATGGAGACAGGGTCAACCAAGTCCCTAAATTGACCAGGCTGGGCTTGAGTTTGTCTCGGCCTCCCACAGTGCTGGGGCTACAGGTCTGTGCCACTGCCGCCCCCCATTTGCATTTTAGGTTTTAATGAAGCCAGCTGGGTGTGGTGCACACTCCTGTAATCCCAGCACCAACAAAGCTGAGGCACAAGGACTGTGGCTTCCAGGACAGACTGGGCTACATAGCAAGACCCTGCTTAAAAAAAAAAAAAAGAAACCTAAATTTAAATAAATAGCCACAGCCAGGAGCAGTGGTCCAAGCCTATAATCCCACTACTCTGGTGGCAGGAAGATAAACAGTTTGAGACAAGCCTCAGCAATTAAGTGCCTCAGCGATTTAGTGATTTAGTGACAATCTCAAAAAAGAAAGGGGAGGTGGGGATGTAGCTCAGTGCAAATCCCCAATACTGAAAAAAAAAGTCTTAGGCCCAACATGACAGCACATACTGGCAAGCCCAGAACTCAGGAGGCTGAGGCAGAGGGATTGTAAATTTAAGGTCAGCAGAGTGAGACCCTGGCTTAAAAAAAAATTCTTAATTTTGTTAGCATCAGACTATACTTCACATTTTATGCATAGTTTTGGTTTTCAGAATTGACACAATGAGGCAGGTGTGATAGAGCACACTTGTAACCATGGCACTTGGGAGCCTGAGGCAGGAGAAACACCTCAGAGTTTGAGGCTTGTGTGAGCTATATGGCAAGAGCTCAAGGCCAGCCTGAAACAGACCAAAAAAATTAACCATTTAAATTTAGATCTTAGCCAGGCATGGTGGTGCATGCCTGTAATCCCAGTACTCGGGAGGCTGAGGCAGGAGGATCGCTGAGTTAGAGACCGGCCTGGCTACAAAATGAGCTCAAGGGCAGCCTGAACTGCAAAACAAGACCCTGTCTCAAAAAGACTAAATAAATAAATAAATAAATAAATAAACAAATTTAGATCTTAAAAAAAATGACTTTAGGTCTTTAATCTCTGTAGAGTCCACCTTTGAACGCAGTGTGAAGTAGAGATTTTCATAATCTGATTTTTTTGACACAAGGTCCCACTATGTAGTTCAGGCTGGCCTTGAACTCACTGTGTGGCCCAGGCTGGTTTGAAACTCATTAGAACTCTCCTGGTTCAGCCTCCCAAATGCTGGGATTATAGGCAGGTGCCCCCATACCCTGCTTCACAATCTGATTTAGCTTTTAATTAAGTATCATGGTCACATACAAATTCGTGCTGATATTACACTTTTCCCACATTAATCCTTCTAATGAGGTGACAAAAAGCGGCTCTATCAATCACACATAAAATAGTTGCCAGGCAAGGTGGTGCACGCCTATAATCCCAGCACTTGGGAGGCTGAGGCAGGAGGATCTTTGTGAGTTTGAGACCAGCCTGGGCTACAAAGTGAGCTCAAGGCCAGCCTGAACAGCACAGCAAGGCCCTGTCTCAAACAAAAAGGAAAAAAAAAAAACTGGGCATGGTGGCTCACACCTGTACTCCCAGCACTTGGGAGGCTGAGGCAGGAGGATCACTATGAGTTTGAGGCCAGCCTGGGCTACAAAGTAAGTTCAAAGCCAGCCTGAAATGCATAGCAAGACCCTGTCTCAAAAGGACAGAAAGAAAATACTTACACAGATGGAAGTTCAATGGGTGATTCATTTAGTCCTGTTCCTTCAGAGGTCTTAAGCAAATAGGTGAGTTTGGGCTTCAGTTGTTCACCTATTAACAAATCATATTAAAGGAGTGGAGTGGACCGGTGCTAGGCCTCCCAAATGAACAGCCAGCTCTTGTCCAGAGCACCTAAAACGCAAGGACCAGCGGTTGGTGACAAGCAGGAGCCAAATGCCCTAACCCTGGCGAAGACATTCCAGATTTACCTGTTGCTGATGAGACAAACCGATTATTCAGCCGGGTGGGAAACAACTAATGAGCCAAACACTCACTCAGACATGTGAACCCTGTAGCACTGTCAAGAGAAGCCACCTACTAGTCGAATATCTGGTTGAAAAACTTGGGGTTAATTACCAATGACATTGAAAATATTCAGTATATGATCACTAAAAATATTAAGTGGAAATCGTACTCACATGCTTATCAAGAAAACATGTTACTGATGCTGTAGTTCTGATGTGGTCTTAGAAATTTAGTTTCTCACAATGTCTATAACTGCTGGTGGAGTAATAACGACCTTTCATTATGGTTGCACTGAAACAATTGTGCTTCACCTTAAAAAATAAAATAGCTATTTGCATACTATGCTGAGTAACAACTAAGTCTGACTTAGTAAAGAATTCAAAAGTAATGTCTAAAAAAAAAAAAAAAAAAGTAATGTCTAACTTGCTATTGTATTATGCTGACTTTTAAAAGCATCTGGCTGGCTGTGGTACCACATGCCTGTAATCCCAGCACTCCCTGGAGGCTGTGGCAGCAGGATTGACCTCAGTTTGAGGCCAGCCTGCATTACATACTGAGACCCTGTCTTAAAAAATTTTTTTTAAGTATCTGAAGTTATAGATCAACCATAAAATGTAAGAAGTGTTAAATATTATTTATTATTATGTAATGGCCTAAGTACCCAGCTGCTTGCTAGACTGACCCCATGCTTGACCCCTGATTCACCTCAAACAGCTAAAGTCCATGTATGATAACATAATTATTGTTTAAAGGTTCCTTGTTCTTTCTCGGAAAGAATTCAAAGAACATTGCCCATCCCTGCCAGAAACAGGACAGTTACCCAAGCATAAAGTCCCTGCTATACCTGTGTATTCATTGTGGTTTTTGTCTTTATAAGCCCTGCATACAATGGGCTCAGGCTCTCACTTCTCAGCCTTGAAACAGAGGTGTGAGTGGGGGCCGTTGGGTTCAACTATTAAAAGCGCTACAAAATTCTAATTTGGCTGTTTGGGAGTTTATTGTTCTCAGACCTGTCTCAATTACACATACACAACACTAAAACGCCTTTCAATAAGTAAAAGTCAGCACTTAAAAACTTTTTTTTTGGTCTTTTTGAGACAGGGTCTTGCTATGCATTTCAGATTGGCCTTGAGATTACTTTGTAACCCAGGCTGACCTCCAACTCAAAATGATCCTCCTGCCTCAGCCTCCTGAGTGCTGGGGTTACAGGCATGTGCCACCACGCCTGGTTGAAAACATTTTTTAATGAAAAGAAGGAAAAACTGCAAAATGAGCTTTTGTAAATAAGCAGGGAAGAGGAGTTGAAGGGAGAGTAGGGAATGGGAGAAAAAAGAGTCAAGTTATATCACGTATGGGTACAAATTCCCTATGATGCAGGCGATGAGCATGTATACCTAAAACGTACCAATAAACTTAATTAAAAAACTTTTTTTTGCTCGTTGAGACAGGGCCTCACTATGTAGTTCAGGCTGGCCTTGAACTCCCTGTGTAGCCCAGGTTGAACTCTAAGCAATCCTCTTGCCTCAGTCTCCCCAGTGCACCACCATGTCCAGCAGGGCAGCACTTTAGATACAGGGAATTCTAATTAAGTTGGCATAGTCAAGACCAAAAATATAGACATTGCTTCTTTGTCTTCATCCATTGCCTATAACAGACTAAACAACATCAACTGAACTAGGGGAGTCTTACTTGGTTCTGGGACATGAAGGGTTTCCCCTCATGTTTAAACACATTCACATAACCCATTATATAAACCTAAATATAAAGCCAACTTCAGTAGGTTCTGAGATGACATTCTCCATCCTTGTGAAAAGTTGGACATTATTAGTCAAGTCCAACCATATCTTTAGAAAGAGAAACTAGAATATTTACTGAGCTAGAATTACCATCAAAAATTACTTGGAAAAAAAAGGGTATCCATTCAACTCCAAGCCCTTTCTACTTAAAACCAGACTGTGCAACAAAAACATCCTGCCAGCCTTTCATGTTCTGAATTCTGGGTTTGAGGTCTGTTAAATTATGGTGCATATAAAAACCCATGAGATTATCTCTGCTTTGTAATAAATGCAGCAGGGACTATCATGCCTTGGTAGCTCTTTGGCAGTAAGCTGTTATCCCGCCCCTTTTCCCTTCCTCTTAGTGCCGTGAAGGTCATTTTGTCTCAGGGGTGTACTTCTTGGGATTCGCCAAATGTATCACCCACATGTCCTCTCCCACACTGTGCCTTTGCTCTTGTAGGCATCTGTGCAAGAAAATCCAACACCCAAGCAGACTCTGGAGGCCTAGACCTTTTCCACAGTGTGGCACTGGGCACATTTCCATACACAAATATTGCCTTTCTCAACAGAACACAATTTTTTTTGTCTTTTTGAGAGAGGGTCTCACTCTGCAGTTCAGGCTGGCCTTGAGCTCACTTTGTAGCCCAGGCTGGTCTCAAACTTGCAATGATCCTCCTGCCTCAGCCTCCCAAATTCTGGGATTACAGATATGCACCACCCCACCCGGCAAGAACCCATTTTTAAATCGATCTTTTGTTGTTAGAAGGTTCCAGTTCAAAAGCTAGACATCCCACTCTCCAGCAAAAGCTATCTTATATCCATACAACCATCTTTTATCAAGCCAACCTGCAAGCCCCACCCCCATCAGGAGCTTGGTGGCACCTCTGTCACATCCACAACCTGACCCAGGCATTGGTCTGGCCAGGGGCTGTTCCATGCAGTGGGTCTACCTTTTCCATAGCAGCACTACATTATCCTTAGTGTTGTAATCTGGTTGGGCGTGGTGGCGCACTCCTGTAATCCCAGCACTTGGGAGGCTGAGGCAGGAGGATCATTGTGAGTTCGAGGCCAGACTGGGCTACAAAGTGAGCTCAAGTCCAGCCTAAACTGCATAGCAAGACCCTCTCTCTCAAAAAAAAAAAAAAGTGTTGTGATCTGTAGGAAGTGTCCCACATTTTATTCTTCAAAATCAACAAGAGTTCTACTTCCAGCCAAGATGGAGCAACAGACCAGGGCTACCCTATACTTGAAAGCACTGAAAAATGACAGATGTACAGAAGAGCAGTTTGAAGCTCAGTGACCATGAGGGAGGGAGGGCTGGGAACCCAAGGCAGAGGGCAGGCAGAGCTGAGTCCTTCCCATCTGTGGGAAGTGCTGAGGGCAGAGAAGGCGCTCAGGAAGAGCACTGTGCCCCCAGGGCCCCGCAGGGAGGGAGCCCTAGTCTGCAATGCAGTGAGCACCCCACTGGGGAGCCCCTGAGTACTGAGTGCTCATGGGTGCACATGGGCAGGGAATCCCCTGCAGCAAAGAACCAAACCAACAAGGGAAACTAAGGAAAACTTTGCAGAGGTCCTGCAGAGCTAGCAGCTGGTCTGTAAGGATGAGGAATGCAAACCTGTTCTCTGGGGACTCTGAGCATGCAGGGTCATGTGGCAACAGTCAGTGGGTTACTCGTGCCAAGTGTGTGCTTTGTTCATCTTTTTGTTTCATTTTGGTTTGGTTTCTGGGATGAGGGTTATAAATTGGTCATGGGAAGTAGCTTTATTGCTCTTAGGAAATGACTTTCTCAGAGGTGCCTTCTACTTCTAGTTGTAGCTGACTTTTGAGTTTTGAGTCTGTTGCAAGTCTCCAGTTTATTGGAGATGAGAAGGTGCTGCCTGTTTGGCCCAACACCTGGTTCCTGGCACTGGCCTATCATGGTATTTATGACACTCAGGCAATCTCAGTCTGGGTGTCCCAGAAGAACAACTGGTTAGAATAATATGTCACCTTGGCTAATGCAGTACAATCAGCAATAACAATGGCATCAAACAGCCTAGAGGATGACAGACTGTGGTAATGACTGATTTGCCACCTTTACCTGTATGAACTTTATTTGTGGTTCTATAACAAAATCTAAAGTGAACCAGAAAATTGTATACAGCAAATAGGCCTGTAATATAGCAATTTTACCCTCAGTGGAGAAAAATTTATTTTTATTTATTTTTGAGACAGGGTCTTGCTATGTAGTTCAGGATGGCCTTGCATTCACTGTTTAGCCCAGGCTGGCTTCCAACTTGCAGTGATCCTCTTGCTTTATAAAGGCATATGCCACCACACCCAGCTTCAGCAGAGAAAATTTGAAAGGGGCTAGGGAAAAAACAGACAAACAGAAGAGGAACAGGACAGATGCAAGAGTGGAGAACACAGAAAGATCATGCAAACCCTGGGAAGCTGAAGAGAGGAGGGAATGAGAATGAAGAAATAAAAGTAAGGGCACATACCTGCAATCCCAGGACCTGGGCAGCTGAGTCAGGAGGATCAATTCAAATCCAAGGCCAGGCTGGGCTCCAAAGTGACTTCAAACCCAGCCTGAACCACTTTACAAACCCTGTCTCAGAGAAAAAAAATCCACTTCAAGGCATGTCTCTGCTGTCACTGGTAGACAACAGATCACGGGGATTAATCCCAGTGAGCTGGAGCTTTACATGGGGATAGCAGATAATTCCAGCGAGCCTGCAGCTTTAGTTCCACTGGAGCTCAGGCTGGTTTCTGCCTGTGAGGCTGGAACCTGATTTGTTCAGGTAGTGACACCTTGTGTGCCTTCTGCCAGCTTGAACGCGGCTCATGAGCTTGCACCCACTTGAACTTCCACCTCAGACACTGGAGCCACTAGATGCAGCCGTCCAGCAACTGCTCCGAGTTCTGAACTCAGCTGGCACCTCTCCAAGGAGGCGATTGGCCAGTTGCTCTCTGCTGTGGATTAACCAGGACAATTAACTGAACTCAAATAACTCACATGCCCCTGCAGTCCGCTGCTGCGTCCACTGCTCTGTTCCACTAGTGCGTTCCTTGCGGAGGCCTCTGGGGTCACCAGCAGTCACTGCATATCTGCAGGTTCGAGCCACCCTCCCACGCAGGGAGTCAGGGCTCTGGGAGAAAGTGCTAACTTTTCTTCTTGTTTTGTTTTCTGCTGCTGGTTTGTTCTCTTTGCAAACCATTCTCTCCGATTCTCCACGCTGGTGTTTTTCAGTGAGGACTGGTAGATGGCCCCCTCTTTGGCTTTATGTTTCTGTTTTTCCCTTAGTTTTTCTTTTTTGTACCAGGAATTGAACTCATTACCTTGTGCTTGCCAGGCAGATGCTTTGCTGCTGAGCTGTATCCCTGGCCCTTAGTGTTTTTCTTGAGACACAGTTTCACCCTTGTAGTCCACGCTGGTCTTGAATTCACTGTCTCTTGCATTTTATATAATTTCCTTCTGTGCTCTTTTTCTTTTCCTTCCCTTTTTTGGCTTTTTGAGACAGGGTTTCGCTATGCAGTTGAGGCTGGTCTCAAACTCGCAATGATACTCCTGCCTCAGCTTCCCAAGTGCTGGGATTACAGGCGTGTGCCACAACGCCCAGCTTTCTGTTAAAACAGTCTTGCCATGTAGCTCAACTGGCGTCAAAGTCTCAGATACTCTTCTGCTTTAGTCTTCCAAGTGCTAAGATTACAGACGTGCAACACCACACCCAGACCATTCTTTTTTTTTTATTTTATTTTAAAGACAAAAGAATGGAGACATATGAACCAGAAAAGCCATAAACAATACAGAAAATACAAAGTTATACAGAATATAGTAGGGAATTAGAACTGGATGTTATATTACACAGTTATCTTCACATTAGTTAACACAAAAACATTAAAGGAAATACCAAATTATAGAAAAGATAGTAGGGAATTTGCACTGGATGCTGTATAATATAAAGTTATCTTCACTTCTGTTAATACAAAAATGACTGAGGAAATACAGAATTATAGAGAACATAGAAGGGAATTAGCTCTGGATGCTGTCCTACATAATGCTACCTTTACCTTTGTTACTCAGTTACACAGATGATGGCCCATTTGATCATTCAATTTTTCTCCTCCCTCATCTCTGTTGTCCTACCACTCAATCAGTCATTTTCCCTGTGATAATAACTGTACTCCTGGGTTTATCTATATCCTTGGACTCTCACCTTGGGAAGAGATATAGCTGCCTCAGACTATACCATAACATACATGGGTGTATGCAAACTGCCATGGTCGGAGGTGGGAAAGCACATATGCTCACAGCGGACTGCCTGGCTCCACCCTGTCATCATGCTATGGGTGGGGGCGGGTCCAGACCATGAGGTGCCCTGAGCAGGGCCCTCAGTGCAGCAGCCACTGGGCCCACTGCAGAGCAGCAGAGGCGCAGCCATGGGGCCCACTGCGGATCATCCGCGGGGCCCACAGCGGAGCAGCCGCGGGGCCCAGAGCGGAGCAGCCGCGGGGCCCACTGTGGAGCTGCCGCGGGGCCCACTGCGGATCATCCACGGGGCCCACTGCGGAGCAGCCACGGGGCCCACAGGAGAGCAGCCGTGGGGCCCACTGCGGAGCAGCCGCGGGGCCCACTGCGCATCATCTGTGGGGCCCACAGCGGAGCAGCCGTGGGCCCCTCAGTGGAGCAGCCGCGGGGCACGTGCCTCCATGGGGCGCCCTCTGTGACCCTTTTGGCTCTGTCCCATTGTCTTGATCTGAGAGGCCCTTTCTTCTCCTCCCACCTCCTACTGATCTCCAGTATTACCATTCCCCACCCCTTACAGCTGGGTAGTGGGTCTCCTAAGCTGAAGCTGCGAATGCCGAAATGAGGGCATGGGCCAAGGGTGTGCTTGGAGCGGCAACCTCCTCCCTATCTCGTCTCCCTCCAACTGCACCATCTCAGATCTGCAATCCCCACCTCCAGAGGAGGTTCTGCTTAGACTTTCCGAGGGTTTCAGTTCCCATTTCAGATCCTTCTCGAGTTCAGGATATCCACCTCTTTCCTCTCTGTCCTTCACATGTTGCCACACTGCTATGTCTGAGTGGCATTCCTCCGGGAGGTTCTCTCTCTGCTGCCTACCTGGTTGCCATGGGTTCATATAAGGTTCATATATGCAAGCAGTATGGAGACACTCTTGTTGCTCATATTAGTAGTTTGGGGTGAGTCCTGAAGCCCGTGAACTCGTCCCATTGCTGTCAGGAACAGGTGGTTATTGCGCAGGCCGCCGAGACTCAAGGTGCTCACAGAGGGCGTTCAGGGTGGGAGCTGATGCCCAGTAACTCAGTTCATGCTTCCTGCTTGATGTTGGAGTGAGAAGGGCGTGGGGCCGTGTGATCAACCTCCATCTGCAGCTCTCTCTTGCTGTTGTGCTCCAGTTCCCGTGTGTTCCTTGGCTGGATCCCTGGGAGTTGCTGTGGCTCTGATGTGGCTGCCGATGCACTCCACCGCTCCCCACTGGCAGCCGCCCATACAGTGGAAAGGCAGGAGGCCACAGCCTCGAGGCAGGCATAGAGCTGGGTGTGGTGGGATGTGTACTGGCTGCTCTGGCTCCACCTTGCCTCCAGGTGCTGATTAGGAAGGTTGCTGCAGGGTGGGGACTCCTGGCTGTTGCAACCTCTTATCCTCACACTGGATTTGACAGAAGTTCCCAACCACCATTGCCTCTTTTCCTGGCTGTGCCCTCTCCTCTCCAGTTCTGCACCAGCTCTTGGAACTCCGCTATCCCCTGGCCAAGTCGGGAGGCTTCCATGAGCGTGGATCTCCGAAGCTGAAGCTGGGATTGATGGAACGAGGGCTTGGGCCAAGAGTGTGTTTGAAGCCGTGGCTTCCTCTTTCTCCGTCTCTTCTCCCTCCGACTGTGCTGCGGCGGCCCTCCGATCCTTTCCTCCAGGAGAGGTTCTGCTTGGTCTTTCCTAGGGCTTCAGTTCCCATTTCAGATCCTTCTTGTGTTCAGGGTATACACCTCTCTCCTTTCTGTCTTCATATTGCTATATTTCATTGTTTGGGTGGTAATCCTCTGGGAGGTTCTCTCTCTGCTGCCTCCCCGGTCGCCATCTTCCTGGAAGTCCCCCCAGACCATTCTTATTTTGATTGAAATTGTTTCACAGACTTCTATGTATGCCCAGAAACTTGTCAATTTTTATAAATAACCTACACCTTATTATGTTAATTATACCTACATGACTTTAATAATTGCCATTGTTGCTCATGGACTGACACATTTTGATCTCTCTAGTGTTAGAGAATCAATTTTTCTGCTTTCCCAGTATGCTAAATTACTCTTGTGGCAGCCCCTCCTGTTTTTGATCTTCTATTGGTAGCTCACAGCCACCAGAGGGCTGTTTGTCCCAAGAGAAGGCCTTGCATTGTGGGCTGTACAGTATCCTGAAGGCAAGATTGGAGCTCGTTTATGTGGGGGCCCTGGGATTTCCTTGGTCTTCAACTATTTATCTTTTTAGTATTACTTCAGCTGGGGTTTCCATACCACAAAGTCAGGTACCACTAAAAAGGTCCAATTCTTGGTAGCATGAACCCTTGCTGCACACGTGCACTGTGACACCCACTGTCTTGCCTCCCCTCCTGTCTGCTCCACAGGGACCAGTGTCCTAAATGCACCGGACACAAGGCATCCAAGCTAGGTACAGGAGGGGGCTCCCTTAGGGCTCAGTCTGTGAATGGGGTGGGGCTGAGGAACACTGAGCACCAAAGAGAATATTGAGATGCACAAGAATGTGCTGTGGGCAGCTGACAGGACCATGGAGGATGGGACAGCAGAATTGCAGAAGTGAAATCTGTGTTCATAGTGAGTTGGGCAGGCATGGCAGGGGGCAGTGACAGCCTAGGGAGGAAACGACCTGTGGGAGCAGCTTGTGCAGAAATAGAAGAGGCCCAGAACTGTACTGGCCCAAGTACCCAGCTGCTTGCTAGACTGACCCCATGCTTGACCCGATTCACCTCAAACAGCTAAAGTCCATGTACCAGTAACATAATTATTGTTTAAAGGTTCCTTGTTCTTTCTCAGAAAGAATTCAAAGAGCATTGCCCATCCCTGCCAGAAACAGGACAGTTACCCAAGCGTAACATCCCTGCTACACCTGTGTATTCATTGTGGTTTTTGTCTTTATAAGCCCTGCATACAATGGGCTCGGGGCTCTCACTTCTCAGCCTTGAAACAGAGGCGTGAGTGGGGGCCGTTGGGCTCAGCTATTAAAAGTGCTACTAAATTCTAATTTGGCTGTTTGGGAGTTTATTGTTCTCGGACTGTCTCAGGGACAAGTCTTTTTTTGTTTTGTTTTTGTTTGAGACAGGGTCTCACTATGTAACCCAAGCTGGCCTCAAACTCACAGCAATCTTCCTGCATCAGCCTCCTGAGTGCTGGGATGAGTCATGTGCCCCCACGCCTGGTGGACACGTTGTTTTTCAGCAGTGGACCGTTCACTTCCAGACAGGGCATAGGGAGAGATGAGGGCTGTGGTCAGACCCTTGAGTTCAGGCAAAATGTTCTCTGGACACACTGTTGAAGTCTAGGCTTTTGGCTTAACCATGAAACTAGCAGTTATCTGCTGTAAATGTGAAAGAAAATAATGTTCATCATAAACAAAGTCAAGAGAATTCAAAAGATGTACAGAGGCATTTAGAGCACCCTTTTCTTCCTGCTCAAGAATTGCTGGCGTGTCCCATGGTGGCATTTCTAGCTTGGTGTAAATTGTGCAGATTTCATGCTCTGCACACTGCATTTCCACATATGGCAGAGGTGAAGATGCCCTTGTTCACCCTTCAAATCCCGGAGCCTTAGAGTCCACGTGTTTCATTATACTGTCCCACCCTCCATCATGCCCCGGGGTGCCCTAAGGGTTCTTGGCACTCTGTTCTCAACCTTTTCTTCTCCAATGCAGAAAGAGCAACGTGGGAGACTTCAACATCAGTTAAGGATGGCTCCCTGCCACCTGGTATTGAGTTTCTTGGCTTCATCTCCAGCAGAGAGCCTGTCTTCCCCACCTGTGTGCTCAGTTCCACTTTCCCAGGATGTTCCAACCCTGGGCACCTACACAGCCTCTCTGTTTCCCATCTATCAGTATGACAGACAAGGAAGCTGGGAAGAACACAGCAGGCAGCTACAGGGGCCCTGGGCCCAAATATAGTCAGAATGACCAGGCCCTGGTCAGATAAGCAGGGCCCGGAGGTCAAGCATTAACAAGAACCAGGTGAACAATTAGGTCCAGGGGTGGAACAAGTGGGGTGATGGGTGGCCACTACGGTAGCTTGTGCTCCTACCTGTCTGGAAAACATTTTCCTTCTCACTTTGTTCTTTAATGAACCACTTAGGTTTTTTTGTTTTTTGTTTATTGTTTTCTTTGGCGGTACTGGGGATTGAACTCAGGACCCTGCGCTTGCTAGGCAGGCGCTTATTCCACTGAGCTATATCCCCAGCCCCCTAATGAACCACTTAGGGTAAGATGCACTGCACACATATGCCTGCTCCATGCCTCTACTCCCCACATGTCTAGTTTAAGTAAGCTTGTTTTAGTCCTATAGGTTGACCTTAGTATGACACTGGTCTGAGCCCTGGTGATTTTTGGTTTGAAAACTACACAAAGTCCACTTGGCAACATATTCTCAGGACCCCTCCCTACAGTTGGGAACTACTTCTCTTTTCTTAATGAATATTCATCCTGTCTCCCTCTTTGTCCTCCAATTCAGTCTTCGATTTTGGAAAACACAGCCTATACCAGTGTTAAGGAAAGGGTCAAAGTGACAAGAGTCATCCGAAATGTGCATGTTCGCTGAAATGACCTCGCCAGTGCCTTTCTGTAGGGAGGCTATCACCTGAAAAAAGAGTGCACACAGATAACTGTTAACACCTGAAGGACTAATTGCTCCCAGAGTCTAGCCTCACCTGAGCACAGTCCTTCCAGCCATGCAAGTCTGTTGGCACCAAGTTGATGTTTTCTGAACACCACTTAATGAAATGAGAAACTGGATGTGCTGTGTGGTTTTCTCTCTTGCCTGCCAAAGGCTACAACTCATGCAAGATCCTTCTCCAGACAGCTCCCCTTCATCTTTGGTGCTGTCCCCTGCTTTGGTCTGTGGTATTTGACTATGCATAAATCTGCTATACTTTTATAATAAGCTTACTTTAATTTTTAAAAAATCATTGTGAGCTGGGCATGCACATACCTGTAATCCCAGCACTCAGGAGACTGAGGCAGGAGGGTCACTGAGAGTTCGATGCCAGCCTGGGCGACAAAGAGACTTCAAGGCCAGCCTGAATTGCATAGTGAGAGCCCATCCCCCAAAGACCAAAAAACCTCATAAAACAAAAACAAAAAAACCACTGCAGCTCTTTTCTGTCTGTGTGGATCCAAACCTCAAATTTCTGTGCCTCCTTAGTGTCCCACCCAGTTACATCAGCACTTTGTTCCCTGAGGGTTTTTTTTTTTTTTTTCTTTTTTGGACAAGGTCCCCTATGCAGTTCAGGCCGGCCTTGCCTTGTGGTGGTTCTCCAGTCTCCCCCTCCAGAGTGCTGGGATTATAAATTAGCGCCACCACACCCATCTTCCAGTTCTTGGACTCAGCTGGGACCTCCAATTTATTGCTCATGGTCTTTTCGAGGCCACCATTCTGCTTTAATGGCTCACATTCTCCAGTCCTGATTCCACAATGAATCACTGCCATTCCCTTCCTGCCCTCCCATTCCTCCCATAGCAAAACACCAGCTCACTGACCACGCTAAACTGCCTCGGACAGCTGGCCATGGTTGGAGAACACAAACACGTCCACTAGTTCCATCGTAACATCACAATCGCAAACCAGGTCACAGCGCCTGCAAACAAACCCACCCGAAGCCCTGGTCATCTCGCCCTTCCACTCAGTCTCTGGCAGGTACATGCTCTCTGATTTTCTCCTAACCCTTCCTTTTTCTTCGAGATCGACCTTGCTTGTTGTCCTGGCCAGTCTCAAACTCCAGGATCGTGCAGCCCTCTTGACTCCTCACACCGGGGACTACAGACGCGCGCCACTTCCAATATTTTCACAACTTTGCCTACATGGTAAACTGAAGCGTTCTCCGAGGCAGTGATGGCACGGCCCAGCGAGCCCGGGCAAGGGAGATCGTTTAGAGGTGTGGCTCTTGCTGGAGCGACAGCACGGTTGTAAGAGCATCGGTGGGTCCCGAGTACTGGCATTTAAGCGGGCCTAGGAAAGAAACCAACTCGGGGTCGACTGAGTCACTGGCCAGATCCAGCACTATAACAGAACCAACCGGCTCTTACTCACAAGGCGCAGGCGCGATGTGAAGCTAGCCTCGGGTACGGTACTTTTGCGTCACTCTTGGAGCCTGCGCGGGCGCTGTGACGTCAGTATACGTCGGCGTCTTTAGGACACAGGGCAGGGGGTAGCGTCAGAGAGGAGCGCGTCCTCGGCTGCGCATCCCGGAGGCCGGCGCGGCGTTGCCCATTTTCCTGTTGTTGCCTTTTGAGGTGCGCCTGTTGGGAAGACCGCGCGCCGAGGGGCGGAGCCGCGGAGAGGTCTCGTCGGCGTTCGCGCACACTACGTCGCTGGCACTTCCGCGTCGTCGATTTCCGGTCGCCGCCATCTTGCTAACGCGGAAGCCCCGGGGTGGGTAGCAGACCGGGCCGGGGGCGCGGACGGTGCGGCTGGCGCTATGCCGTCGTCGCCTCTGCGTGTGGCAGTGGTATGTTCCAGTAACCAGAACCGAAGCATGGAGGCGCACAACATCCTCAGGTAGTGGGCTCCCTTAGCCTCAGGGTCCCGACCCGCCTGCTGCTAGGCGCCTCCTGGAGGCCCCGAGGGCCGGGCCGCGCCCCGTGCGGGCTCCCGGGGAAGGGGTCGCGGGGAAGGCAGCGTGGGAACCGAAAAGCCTCAATCCCAGGAGTGTCGGGCCCAGACATCCCAGGGACGGGGCTGTCGCGCGGGGCACTGCGGGCCAGGTTCACTGCAGAGCTCGCGCCACGTCGCCCCGAGACGGAACCAGTCTGGGAAAACGGTGACTGCCTGCTGTGTTCGCGTCTCGCATTTGTGTGTTTGCTGCGGTGTAAATGTACAGCTGTCAGATAAAACCCCACTCCCTCCCCCAGAAAGGAAACCTAGCAGCTTCTGGAACGCAAGAATTGGGTTGGGTGGCGTTTGCTTATAATTGTCACTAATTTAGCTCTCATTTACCCACACCTTGTTTGTGCCTAAAACATTTCTTCCTGTTTGGCACGGTTATTTGGGTCGTGGTGGCGGATCAAATGTATTTGACAGAACGAGAAGTTGATCACTTGTATTACAGTTGAGATTTGATGTAAAGGTCAACTTTTTTTATTTCGTTTTGTTTTTTGAGACAGTCTCGCTGTGTAGTTCAGGCCGGCCTTGAACTCACTGTGTAGCCCAGACTGGTCTGGAACTTGAAGTGATTCTTCTGCCTCATCCTCCCGAGTGCTGAGATTACAGATGTGGTCCGCCACGCCCTACAACTTTTTTTTTGTTGTTGTTAATGTCAATTTGATGGTAAAGCACTTTTGTTGTCTTTTTGAGACAGGATTTCGCTATGCAATTCAGGCTGGCCTTGAGCTCACGTTGTAGCCCAGCCTGGTCTCAAACTCCCAAAGATCCTCCTCCCTCAGGCTCCCCAGTGCTGGGATTACAGGCTTGCCCCACCACACCAGACTGTAAAGCACTATTGAAAGACCTTTTTCTTCCAGTGCATGAATTGTATTTTATTTTATTTTTTGTCTTTTGTGTGCGTGTGTGTGTGTGTGTGTTTGAGACAGGGCCTCACTATGCAGTTCAGACTGGTTTTGAACTCACTTTGTCACTTTATAGCCCAGGTTGCCCTCAGATTTACAACGATCCTCCAGCCTCAGCCTTCCAAGTGCTAGGATTACAGGCATGTGCCACCACACTTGGCTGTACATGAATTTACAATTGTTCCTTGCTTTGGAATCTCCTGATGAGTGGCTTGGGAAAGATAGAAGGCTCTTATTCTCTTGGGGTTTTTTTGTTCGTTTGTTTTTTAATTTTTAATTTTGTAATTTTTAGGTTTTTTTAGAGAAAGGGTCTTAGAATATAGTTAATGCTGGCCCTGAACTCACTTCATAGCCCAAGTTGGCCTTGACATTGCTGGGATCCTCCTGCCTCAGCCTCTGGAGTCCTGGAATTATAAGCACCCACCGTTGTGACTGGGTTTCTCTTGATTTTTAGAGAAGCTGAACATAGCAAGTGTCTGTGGGTTGAACGTGTGTGGTGGCACATGCCTGTAATCCCAGCACTTGGGTGGTTGAGGTAGGAGGATCATTGTGTATTGGAGGCCAGCCTGGCTACGAAGTGAGTACATAGTGAAACCCTGTCTGAAAAAGGCAAAAAAAAGAGTATGGTCTGCTAAGTTTTATTTATTTATTTTTGTCTTTTTGAGACAGGGTCTTGCCATGCAGCTCAGGCTGGCCTTGAGTTCACTTTGTAGCCCAGGCTGGTCTCAAACTCACGACGATCCACCTGCCTCAGCCTGCTAATTTTTAATTTTTGTTTTGGAGGCAATGTCTCTTCACATAGTTCAGGTTGGTCTTGAACTCACTATGTATCCTAGGCCTCAAACTCACCCTAATCCTTCTGCCTCTCAGCCTCCTGGGGATTACAAATGTGCACCACTATGCCCAACTATGATCTGTTTTGGAGTTTGATTCTGTGTTATATTTACCACACAGTCAGCAATATTCCCTTTTTTTTTTTTTTTTTTTGAGACAGGGTCTTCCTATGCTATTCAGGCATGCCTTGAGCTCACTTTGTAGCCCAGGCCAGTCTTGAACTCAGAAGGATCCTCCTGCCTCAACCTCCTCCTGAGTACTGGGGTTACAGGCATGGACTACCATGCCTGGTCACAGTGTTCATTTAATACCTTTTTTTTTTTTTTTTTTTTTTTTGTCGATTGTGGTATACTTTGAACCTAACAAATGAATGCGATGATTGCTTTTATTTATTTATTTTTCACAGTTGTATTTATTTATTTATTTAGGTGCTGGGAATTGGGAACTCATGACCTCGTGCCTGCCAGGCGGGCGTTTGTGCCACTGAGCTATATTTCCGGCCCATAACATTGCTTTTAAAGTGGATCTGTGCTAGGGTTACATTGTGCTGGGTCTTCATTGGTAAATGCATTTGGGTGCTAAACAGCATATGTGCACACCGATTTCAGCACTCTGGAGAGTGAGGCTAGAGGTTTACCATGAGTTTGATGTCAGCAATGGCATACATAGTGAGACCCTGTCTCAGATAAATAAACATCCATTACAAGTTTAACACAGTATGCAAGGGTTACATCCCTTGAATATTACCCAAGGAAAAGAAAATTTAGTATCTTACAGTGGTTGGGATATGTCCTCCCATTGGTGATTCTATTTCAAACTCATCTGCTATGTCTGAATAACATAGTCAGGATGGAACCCTTCAAAGGGCTGTCTTAAATTGTTAGCCAGGTGTGGCGGTGGACATGTGTAATCCTAGCACTCTGGACACCTGACATCCTTTCCAAAATAATAATAATGATGCTGGGCTGGCAGAAGCCCTGGGTTTAGCCCCCAGCAACCCCCGTCCAAAAAAAAACACAAGCTTGTTAATGAAAAAGAAATTGTTAAAAAAGAAAAACAATGTTGGACTGGGGATATAGCTCAGTGGCACAAGTGCCTGCCTGGCAAGCACAAGGTCCTGAGTTTGATTCCTGGTACTAAAACCAAAAAGAAATTGTTTTATGTTGGCACTGGGGATCAAATCCAGGGTTTCATTAACAAGAAGCTTCATCCTTAGCCCTTTTTATTTTTATTTTGAGACAGGCTCTTGTTAAGTTCTCTAGGCACAACTCAAGCTTGCCATCCTTCTGCCTTAGTCTCCCTAGTGTTGAGATTACATGCTTGTGTTACGTGCTAGGCTCTGAAATACGTTAAAGTCATGCCCATCTTGTACTTCCTGAGACAGTGGCTGAAGATAAGTTCTCATTTAGGGGCTGTATCTGATATAGCACAATGTATCCTGTGGAGAGGTATGAGATGGTGCAGAAGAGCTCCTCTGAACAGTCATTAAGTGGAAATAATTAATGTATGTGTATATGTGTAAAGGTCTCTATGTACAGGCCTCAAACCTTCAGTCCTGACTCAACCTCCTGAGCTCTGGGATTATAGGTGAAGTACCTTCGAGGCCAGGTCTTTTATAAGTATAGATGATGATTGGTGATTGACCCAGGGCTGAAGGATGCTAAGCACATGCTCTGCCACAGAGATAGATCTCCCAGAACCAGGGGTCTGTAGTTTTTAAGATGCTTATACTTGGAGGATGTATTCCTTTGTTAAAATAGTTCTAATTTTAAAGGTGGTATTTATTTGTGAAAAATGTTGCTGTAGAAAACATGTAGAAGGTGAGGAAATAGAGATCACTTAGAAAGGACCACTTAGGGTGCGTCTTTTTGAGTATCAGTGCACGTACACACATTCTGATATTGTAACTGTGCTTAGCTTAGCTTTCAGTATCATTCATTTTGGTATCCTGTGTAGTTCAGGCTGGCTTTGAATTTGCAGCAGTCCTTCTGCCTCAGCCTCTCAAGTGCTGGAATTAGCAGTCCACCGCCACACCTGACTTGAATTTTAATATATCTATTCATCTTTTTTTTTTAAATAAAAGTACAAAAACATATTAACAAACAGACACCAATTAGCATAAAAAATAGTACAATCACGACTGATCTATAGACAAGGTGAATGGTCTCAACAGTGGTTATTGCTTTATCCATTGATATCTTCGAAGTGTAAATATATGAACCCATATACAGACATGCAAAATTGGTCAGACCATTAATCCTCTCAACAACAGAAAAACACAAAAACCAAACATCCAAAGACAGAAAACAAAACAGGCAAACAACAACAACAACAAAAAAAAAACCACCAATAGTTGCTGCTTTGCATATTGATATCTTCGAAGTGTGTGTTCAGGATAGTACATACAGACATACAATATTGATCAAATAACCTGTCATCAATTATTCCTTAGCATTATATATCTATTCATCTTGAATTGTGAGTTTGGTTACAAAACTATGCTGCAGTAAAACAGAGGAGTTCTATATAGGTGTGAATATTGTAATGGTTTCCCACTAGTGAACACTTTCTTGGTTACTGCTTTGTTGTAAAGTCCTAGAGGTGGAATTGCTGAGTCCAAAAGGTAGGTATAAACTGGGTGTGGGGATGTATACTTATAATTCCAGCACTCTGGGAGGCTAAGGCAGGCAGATCACAAGTTCAGCCCAGCCTAGGCAACGAAGCCGACTTTTTTTTTTTGGTCTTTTTGAGACAGGGTCTTGCTATGCAGTTCAGGCTAACCTTGAGTTCACTTTGTAGTCTAGGCTGGTCTTGAACTCACAACAATGCTCCTGTCTCAGCCTTCTGAGTGCTGGGATTAGAAGTGTGTGCCACCATGGCTGGCTGCAGACTCTTGTCTCAAAATAGAAAATCTGAGGAGGAAGCTGGGAATGTAGCTTATATGAAAGCAATGTGTTCAATCCCTAGTAGTGCAATAAACAAACATGTTTTACCATGCTTCACATTTTGCCAAGTTGCCTTCCAGAAAAGTACATTTATTTATTTTACGTATTTATTTTGAGACAGGGTCCCACAGTGTGGTTCAGATTGGTCTTGAACTCAGTGCCCTCCCCTACCTCCTGAGTGCTGGGATTACAGAGGTGGGTCGCCATGCCCAAGGTCCTTATTTTTTTTGGTCATATTTACAGTACATAGTGATTTCACCATGGTGAATTGGTACATGCACATAACACATCTTAATTCTCATTACCCTCTTCTCCCCCTTCAATCTCTTGGTCCCCAATCTCAAAAGATGTATCTACCTAGTTCCTATTCTGTCCTTTTTTTTTTTTTGTCTTTTTGAGACAGGGTCTTGCTATGCAGTTGAGGATGGCTTTGAGCTCACTTTGTAGCCCAGGCTGCCCTTGACCTTGCAAGGATCCTTCTGCCTCAGTGGCCCAAGTGTTGGGATTACAGGTGTGCACCACCACATCTGGCAAATGTTCAAATTTCAAAATTTTATTATAGTAAAAGATATTGCTGCTGGACATGGTGCATATTTTTAATCTCAGCATTTGGAAGGCTGAGGCAGGAGGATTACCATAAATACTAGGCCAACTTGGGGGACATAGTAGGTTCGGGGCCAGCCTGGACTATAAAGTGAGACCTTGTGATAAAGCAGAAACAAAACAAAAAGATTTACTATATTAATTCCCCTCAAAATCCTCCCCCTTGTTTTGAACACATTTATCCCATTGTTTTCTGCCATGTTCTGAAGCAGTTCTGGAGGCTCTCTTGGATCTTTACAAAATACAATGAATGCTGCTGCTGCTGAGTTCCATCCAGTGGGAAAGCAGCTCATAAAAACGTTACAGTGTGATTCTTCCACACCTTACTCGTTAGGTCTGGCACTGTGTGACTTCCAGCTCTTCCCCAAAGTCAGAATAACCGTGAACAAATACCCTTAGAATTGGCTCAGGACATGGAGGTGGCTGTGACAGCGCGTCTAAGGAGGCTCACAAGAGAGGACTTGCAGAAGTGTTTCAGAAAGTGGCAAGAACAAGAGTGTGTTTGCAGAGAGTGGAAGTGTTTTAAGGCAGATTAGTGGCAGAGCTTCTCAGGCCTCAGTGGGACAGAGGCACTCAACCTTCCCTCACTCAGGATGAGACCAAGCCTTAGACCACCCAAGTTGTGCCCTTGCACGACATCGTACTAGACAGGATTTAAACACAGGACCCCCCCTCCCTGGTCTTAGGCTATGTTACCCTGAGTGAGCTGTACCTTTATAAGGGAAGGGTAGTTGGCTGTGCCCTGTGGCCCTGAGTATGTCTTGGCTCTGGGCAAACTAGAAGGAAAACTAGAAACTAGTTGGAAGAATTTGGATTTTGTTTTTTTTTTTTTTTTTTTTTTT